>JAHZNF010002931.1:0-58451 GCA_027744215.1 Troglopedetes dispersus
GTAAAGGGTAATCCAGCAACTTCAATTTATGAATTGTAATCATTAATCTGTAATCACAAAAGTTGTATGAAAAAAAGTAATCTGTAATCCTTAATCAGGGCTTCTTGTTTAGGCGATCCTTCCAACACACACTGAGAAATACAACAACTGTAAATAACATAAATTGAACAGGAAGTGTGCCACGTGCCCCGTGTATTTCCACATAAACATTACTGTCTTCCTCAAATGAAAGCACAATTTCGCATGTCTTGCTACTTTTGCTTTCAAATTTACGGTTTTGCCAATTTTTAATCAAGTAATCTGTAATCACACATCTGAGATTTAAAAAATGTAAATAAGGCAATCTGTAATCAGGTTCTCCTGATTTTTAGCTTGTAATCATAATCTTTAATCACTAATTCAGAAATTGAAGGGTCGTAATCCTAATCTGTAATTAGTAAAGCCTGTAATCCTTCCAACCCTGCTCATAACGAATATTAACTCTTCTGATGTCTGTATTTGTGAAATACCTCTAGAAGGTTCGGAGATAAGTGTCAGCCAGTTTCGTTAATATCATATACATTTCTACATTGTTTGAATTGCATAATGATTTAAATAATAAATATCAAGGGTGATGTAACTTGTAAATCCTTGGAGCGCCGAGTTTTTTCTTAGTACATTTAAGTCCGTTTCCGACCTCTCCTTTTCGTTGTTATCTAGGAAGTCGTTGCAATGAGGAACGTTTCTTCTATATCCGTACTGAACGCAACCAGACTCTTTCCCAAAAGAAGCCTCGGGGGAACCAGGCTGGAAGCCAACTCTTAGAATCGGTACCGTTGGCTAGACCTGAAGAAGATGACATCGAAATGAGAAGCAGCACCCTAATCACCATACCACGTCAGCCGTGTAGACATAAAAGACCGGTAAAATGAAATTTTTGTCTTGGTTGCTTGGTAAAGGATGTTTCCGAGAACCTATGTAAATTAAGAGCTCTTCCTGCATGTAATTACTACACGAGCATGGTTTATTTTTTTCACAGTATGACGAAGTAAAGCAGCTCACAAAAGTAAATGATACAAAATGTGAGTGAGTTTACCCTATAAATTTGTACGCATATTTAATGGCTTTCCATTATATTTTTTATCTGTTTTTAGATTGTAATTGGGGGCAGTTCACTTGACTTAGTTTTAGCCATTCAGGAGGGTGAAGTTGTGGTAAGTCTCAAATACTTTTTGTCAAGCTGCTTTTGTCCAACGTCATGATGAGATGTAGCTGGTAGCCGAGCTTTATGGGCCACAAAAGGAAAATGTGTGTGAATAATGTGCAATAGAAAAATGTAGTGCAAACGGCACTACTCAAGCTTTAATCCATTGGTGCATGCAACTGCTCATTATATGACCACACAGACGGACGGAATATGTCACTTCAGGTCGACATCTTGTACCTTCAGGTTCAAAAATGTTGCGATGTCACTGGATTAATAAGGGTTATTTTCATGATGTCCTCGTGGGAGCTTCGACTTTGTTTATTTATCGTGATTATAGGGTCGCTTGTCCTCGTTCTCCTCTATGTATACATACTCTGTACTTCACTTTACTTGCCAATGCTTTCCGGGGGGTATATTTAAAGTAGAGATGATGGAAAAAGTATCCTAGTATCCTAGCCACTTAGGCCTTACGCCATCCAACTCATAGTGCTTTGTAATTCAATCTCATTTGAAATCTTGATAGCATTCATCTCATTCTGTTTGCCTGTGTTACAAGCTCAGTAACCATCAAAAGAATAATGTCATCAGCTTCTGCTCATGATGTGATCATCAACATCAAGGGAACCACTGGGACATCTCTGAATTGACTACCTTTTATAAAGTTTAATCTTCCTGCTTCACATTTTAAACATATGAACCGCACCAGTAAGTAACCCACGTTTACCTTACCTGACATTCTATGTTTTTAAGAACTGCAATAAAAAAGATCTTGTGAGGTCTCGTCGTACAAGCATCTATGCTGCTAATAACAATTTGTTTTTTTTACACCCAATCGTGAAATTTTGATGGTGTGTGTGGTAGAACATGGCTCCGGATTATAACAGAAAATTAACATCTAGTCTGAGCCATTTTCCTTGACTTTTTCAGAATTCATTGTGCAATATAAAGTCAAGTGGTCAAGGTTGTATCCAAATCTAATACTCACTCCTCCAGTGAATGCTTTAATTTACCAACATTCCAATATTTTAGTACTTTTATTGTTCTTCCAAACAGCAAAATCACAGGGAGTCCTTGAAATTGAAACTTCATAGATATATACAATACCTCTTAAAAATATTTAATAGTGAAGGAATGGGCACACGCGATGACAACTCGACTGATTTATCATCCAAGCAATGGGGGGAAAACACAGGGAAGCAAACCAGAGTGTGCATGTAATATTTGTAATAAATCTTACCCATAATAATAAGCTCATCAATATCCGTCCTGTGGCGAAAAGGTTGAAGAAAGAACAGAGAAAAGCGAGGTTTTGCATGTGTTGGTGAGGGTGGAACAAGCTCCGCACCTCGCATCAATAATACATAATGTAATACCGGAACAACAACAGCAACCACAACGGGGAAAAGTAGTCTAGTCACGCAAAAAAGTTATCACTGGATCCTGGGTAATGAGTGAGTTTTCAAGAGAAAATTCTATGGACTTTAGAGAATTCTATAAAATATATGTTCACACACACGAACATTCTGCGTCACAATAATAATTTCTATTTTAGTATATCACAACCTTACCTTGCAATGTTCAATAATTGACAACTTTTTATGATCACTTTTTTTGTCGAGGACACAACAAAACTCCTGGTGAAACAATTGACCTCGTTTTCTAAAAAAAACACTTTTTCGAAGAATGGAGTGTGTGGTGGATGGTGACGTGTTTGTGTGCAATGTACATTCATAATATCGTAACTTGTCATTTAGTCGACATTTTTATGACTTTTCTCAGGAAGGAAATCTAGTACGTACGCCATGCACTTACCTATCTTCCGTAGCTTTGTATTGATAACTCAGACTGGAAAGGGCATGCACAAATTATATATATCCATAGATACATTTATAGTTTAGTAGGTTCTGGGCATTTATTTTGTAACCTATGAAATGAGTATAATTCTGGACACTTCTTTTCTTAACTTTTAAAATCAGAAGGTAAGATTTTCCAATTTAGTTTTGGCGAAAGCATAAGCTCCACTTTTGTCCACTTGTGTATTTACAAGTACTGTCGGTGGCACTTTTTATTATTTAATTTAACAATGCAGTAAACTTTTTTACTTGAGCAGAAATAGTACTTATAAGACTCATAATAAAACACCACATCAATTTAATTGGGGTAATTAGGTGTCCGGTATATAGGTAGTGGGTGTCACGATTAGCACTCAGATTTAGCTGCTCGCATTTTTTAAAAGTTACATAAATTTTGGACAGGAAACTGTTCCTAATGCATTGCGAATAGGTTTTTTCAATCCTCCATTTGAAGAATCCTATTTAAATCGACAGAAGTCAATTGGCATGAAAAGGGTAAAAGAAATGATTTGGACTAGCAGTCAGTCGGTCAGTTTCGTGCCATTCCCAATGTTCCGCTTTTTTACATCGATGGATCATATAAAAAAAGGCTTCGTTCAATAAAACTCCACCCGAGGACAGATCTTTATGTGAGTGAAGTTCCCCTCCGTGAGGGTTCCAGAAAGATCAAGATGAGGTAAAAAAAAGATGAAAGAGCGATGGATTTCCACCCATGTAGTCTCTTTTTTTGCAAATGTTGTCTCAGCTAACAAAAAAGTTGTACATTTGGACATATATAAGGGGAATCAAAATTGAATTTTTTGGAGACTTCAAACAATGCACTTCACTCACTTCCTAATTTCCTCGCTTGTCCTTCTCCTTTTGATTTCTTTCGATTGAATTTGGATAGGTAGAGAAGGTAGTCTCGGCTTTCTCCCAATTGTGTGCTTATCCTCCTCTTCATGGATTACTTTGTTGAGTGCATCAGAAGATAGAAAGTTGACAACTAGCAAAGAGCTATCTTTAGAGACAGGAAATCGAATAAATGCTTCCATTTTTTTCCAACCTCGGATTATGGTCTACAGTTTGAAGGGAAGAAGGGAAAAATGTCGGATACAACGTGATCGTGCAAAAGGATTTCATCCTTTTCAGATTGAACATGTCCTGCAGTGCTGGGCGTCTTGGTTGAGTAATGGGGAGTTCAGGGACACGTAACGAATGAGGAATGTATTTATTACTGGTCTTTTCACACTTCCACTGGAAACCTGCAATTTACTACTACTATTTTTCCTTTCATCTGCTGCCCGGCTTATGTGCCATTTCTCTGAGAATTATAGCCAGTTAATAAATAAGAACACCATAATTTGTCAATCCCTGCTTCTTCTGATGATCGATTATAATAGCAGTGAAGTGATTCCAAAAAGCATAGGAAGGCAGTTCGAAAGTACCATGATGGAAGAAATTGGAAAAAATAGTAGAGCGAAAGCAAGTTAATTAAATGATCATGCATTAGCGAAATTGTATTTTGATTTAATCAGCTTTAATATTTCCCGTCTATATACTTTAGATTTGGCATAGAATAGCTTCAATCTATTAAATTCTCCTCCGTTGGCAGTGAAAATTAGGATGTAGCTCATTAAGATCATGTGCATGGCCAGCTACCAAAATATGATTTTCCGAGTAAAATTTCAAAAACGATGCTCACGAAATTCCAGCTTCTCTCTCGCGATATTTTTTATTAGTTTTTAAATGGGCCAAAATTGGATTTCAGTGTCTCCTCTTTATCCTTGGCTGTTGCCGCCATAAATACTAGTTCATTTTCAGTGGGAATGTTGCGCAATGATCAGAAGAGCAGCCAAAACAACTTTCTCCGAAGGTATGCTTCTGCGACCCTTTCTGGCTTTAATATTAGTATTCACAGGAAAAAAATTAGATGCAAGATAAGGTAAAAGTTTATGGGGAAATATAAGTGGTTTGAGAAGGAACGGAGAAAGTTTCGCAATTCCCTGAAGGAATGAATTTGTTTTGTACAGATTATTATCCCATTCATCTCATCCTTACCTAACCATAATATATAAACAACCGAAAAAAATAACGAAAGATAGCAGAAAAAAGATGTACGTTTTTAACTAGAAGTATTTTCTTACTCTTGTGCTACTGAACACTGAATATATTCTCCCAACTTTTGCGTACTATTATTGGCAATATTGGTCTTTTGGGAAATGTCGGCTCAGTCAAGTCAGACGAGACCTGGGAAAAAAACTATTTTTTCCAGCAGATGCTTCCTTGAAAAACAAAATAATGATCAAGTTTTAATACATACTTTTTTCTCTTTGCGTCACACCAGCTAGAAATAAAAACTTTCTCCTTTCCGGAACAAAATTCATATGTTATAAGTGGCAAGATATACTCATATAATAAATCAAGTTAGTCAAGCAGTAATGCGTACCGAACGGGAAATAATTTTCACGTAGGTGTGTATATATAGTATACTTGTTTTTTTTTGAAGAAGTAGTCATAATATTTATCTTTATTACTTGACCTACTAAAATTCTTGAAGAAATTATTAGCAATCGCCGAGCCAAACAGTATTTACCACCCCTTAAGTTTCTATACGTAACATTATTATAGTAGCATCATCGTCATTTTTAGGTTTTTTTGTAAAAGAAAATCGTATATTCATATTGTTGTAAAGTAAACATTATTATACAACACGATTATCATAATTATTATTAATTTGAAAATGGTAAGTAGCAATAATAACAATAATCAGATACATTTTACATCTATGTAACTTACAACGGTAAATCACTTCTGATCAGTTGATACTGCGAAAGCAAAACGCATGAAGAGATGGAAGTTCTGAATGAAGTTTCAATGCATTCGGTGCTCCTCCTCCGATGCCAGAAAGTAATCAAATGTTGATGTTTACGAGAAAATATAAATATTCACATTCACATTTGGAGAAATTATGACTGAAGCACCACTTTACCACTCTCACTTTCTACCTTTATATAATGCACAATCCGAGGAAGTTTCTAGCTTATGAAACTTAATTACTTTCTTATTTTTATCTCCTAACTCCTACGCCATATGCTACTTAGAAAATTAACGATGGTCACTCCGTATATCATATACATATGCTGTAGCTGATGGTATGATAATACGCAGTATTCTTTTACAAGTATACTCGGCATAGTTACTCAACAATCAAAAATATCTTGTGTGCCCTTAAATTTTGAATTGCTTTCTCCTGATTTAACTACTACTTATACTACTACCGTCATAAGAGAACACTTCCCACACTTTGCAGGTATGTATTTATGGCAAAAGACTTGTTCCAAATTATCGGAGGATCTCTACGTAGCACCTTCACATCTCAATGACATTTTTTATAAGTTACAAAAGCTGCTGCACAACAGCATCCAGGCACACCGTACTTTGCATGAACATAATATCATAACAACACGATATACCTACTTACTTCTACAATATTAATATGGACAAGTTTATGGAGTTGATCACAAAAGAGTAACACATCTAGGATCAATTATTCACGCCTTTGTTACCACCTTACCCAGTACGGGTTGAAACGATGAAACTAATTTTTATTATGGACAGTATACTAAACAGTGGAACCTCCATAAGAACAAACCCCAGCGGAAAAAAATATTTGGTAGTTCCTTTATAGGGACTTTGTGGGAGACTTACTCTTGGAGAGTACCTACTTAGGGGCAAACTGAAGCTGTATTAGGAAGATAAGTTATAAGAGGTAACATGGTACCACAAATTCTTTACGAATTTAGATGTCTATAATTTATTATATTAATTGATGCAAAGTGAAAATAAAGAATGTCCTAATTTCAGACATCCACTTGGATTTTGAGCAAGGAAACTCTTTAATTTTGTTCATCAAGAGTTATTAAGGTACCCGTGAGGGAAGTTCATTAATGTGGACTTTGACCATGTAGATGTTTTGCTCATAGGGAGGTTGTTCTTAGAAGGGTCCAACTACGCATAGTTTACTTCTTGTTAGTTCGGCGAATGTGGTACGTAGAATAGAGGTAAGTTGATAACAAAATTCATTGGAAGTAAGAAGTTTACCAATTCCCAACAGAGGTATTTACCTTACTTTTGTGTAGTTCCAGTTGCATTATTTTGTTTTATGTGGAATTATATGTGTATTATATACGATCTGGACTTTCTGGACTAATATTTCTTTTTGAATTATCTGTTTAGCCATTACAAGAATTTGAGAATACTTTACTCAGCCAAGGCAAGAAACTTTAACGTAAAACATTGTACATACATACATACATGAACTTCGCAAAAACAAAAGATCACGTTATTGTTGTCCGTAGCCGCTGAGTAGTACTTAATGATAGTCGCATTTTTTTGAAATCCTAAGCTTGAGATGTATATAAGTTGAGTGGAACGCCATGTTGAGAACCAAAAAAATTGGGAACAAAATTATTCTTTCATTTTATGATTTACACGACAGCCTGCGGTTGCATAAACTACACAAATGGTGATTGATATTCCATATATTATGTAAGGCGGAGGTCCCTCTAATTAAATGCCACTGGTACAGCACCCATCGTTATAATTAATCATTATTGATTAGCATTTATAAATGATTTACCAAAGAAAGTTAGAAAAATACATAAACCGGACATTGTCGTTTGGTCAGAGACGAGCTGACAAATATTGTGCTCTCCCTGTTCCATGTCTTTCTATTTTATTATTTAAATAACGTAAGTGTAGTGAGTAGTGCCCTAAAGAGCAGTAAAAATCATGTGGTCGTGTAATTAGAAGAAAGAAATACATACATATGTAGGTTCGCATCTCTAGGATGATGGATACGTAACATTGTAATGTGTAACTTAACAGTGGTACGTTATAATACCTTGAAACGAGGTTCATTGTCATTTACAGCAGACAAGAAATTTCTCTGACCATCGTTTTGACTTGCTGGAAGTTTCTTCAAAATTATGCGAATTTGTAAATTCTTAAACTTAGAGTGACTTTATAACTCGCAAGATGTAACTCTCCGAAGTTGTTTTGTCGTGAGTCTACCCACATTCCGCAATACATCAAAGGAATCGTATTGTTACAAGTTACCACACACTTTCTAAACTTAGTAGAAGTGGCTTATCATAAAAATTACCTTATACTTTCTTATGAAAAACTGATGTGTCCATACTGCATTGTTTTTAGTAAATCACTTAGGTACATGTATTTGTAAACTGATTATGATAAATGATGATACCGCGAAGCTATATAAATCTATTATGTACATGGATTTCACTCTGAGGTCTTTCCGCATCTTTTGACTTTGTTACAGTGTAGCTTGGGGTATTCATCCAAGCTTTAAGTGTTACATACTTTAATGTTGTTCAGTGATGATGATGGTAATCCTTGTGTAGTGGGTTTTCTTAACTTACTTTGTGATAACATTAGTAGCATCCTACCATTTCTTAAAATCCTATTTTCTAGTTTACAGTAAAAAAAACAACTTTCACTTTCCCTCTGACATTTTAATAATCGCGCAGGGTAATGTCTGAAAAGCTTATCCGATCTAAACATATTATTATTAGCTGTGTTGTGTGTTAGGGGATGAGGATAATACAATTTGTTGTGTTCACAGATGAAGAAAGGAAGGAAGGGTAGTAACTCACGATTCCTGATTTTTATTGCGTGCCTAGTGTATCCCTTTATAAACATAATAGACACTGACGCATCGACAGACTGAATAGTTTCCAGACGAACATGGTAAAAAATATCCTCCAATATTGGATATATTTATAGCTGTCCTCTTTTTAAAAGGTAGTTTTGAAGGGGAGAAGCTATCAGCGAGAGATAGACAGCGTGTAAAGTAAAGCCATGCAATCCGTCAAACTGTCAGCATGTCAGCTTCAAAACACACACACACTCCACTCCAACTCCAGCCACACGGCCAAAAAAACCGCAACACGGCAGAAGAGAACCCCGCACACATGTCTTCCCATCATCAAACTTTTTTCTGCTCTCTCTCTCTGTCTCTCTATTCCTCCTCTATTCCCTCCAAAAAATGTGGAGTGAATGTTTTCGGGTAGTAGTCGTGTCTTTCACTGACTGACTAGAAAAAAAATTACTAGTGTTTTTTTCATTATGAAATCATATTGGCAGGCTTTCCGTCCCTTTATCCTTTTCGTATACCTACTCAGGAAAAAAAGGAAGTGCCATCAGCCACAGGCTTTTTTATGTTGAAATAATCGGCAAGGATAATATGTTTTTCTGGAGAAGAGAAAGTTCTTTCAGCTTTTTCACTCACTACGGCTTTCTTCCTGAAATCCTGTGCATGTTTGACTATCTCTTGTATTATTATTCTCTAATCAATTTCATAATTAAAGTGTATGCAGGCAAGCTTGTTGTCTGCTTGCAGCACATTGATCATCATAAAAAAGAATGAACTGACTTTTTTATGCTCATAATTGAATAAAAAATAATTTTATTTTTAGCCTCGAAAAAAATACGGGATGATCAAAAGAGAAAAAAATACAATATTCTAATTATTATAGCATTTTCTGCTATAATTAACTTAGCTTCGGTAGCAAAAGCTTGAGAGTTTCGTTGAAAAGACCGAGAACAAAATAAAAACATGAGCTTCACTACGTCTTACTTTTCGGAGAAGGGTTGTTGTGATGACACATCCTTCTTGCATGATTAATTCCAATCCAACTCAATCAGAGCGTTCCACAACGTGTCCTCCCAATGTTTCCTACTCCTTTTCTCAGTACAGTACAGTGAGCGGAAAAGGGAGACATGCATAATAGTAGTGTTATGTTTATTTAAATAGGGCCTTTTATACATCTACATAAAGTCATTATGAAGGATAAGTGGATGACAGTAAAGTTTTTTTTCCTTGTCATTGTCATGTTGTTGGAGTGTGAACATTATTATGCTTTTCTGTGTACCTTTCATTACTGTTAGTGGGCCAAGGTGACTCTTCTCTCTCTCTCTCTCTCTCACTCTCTCTCCACAGAGGGGAAAATAAGTTAAAAATGTTTATCATGTGGGTTTGCGCATTTTTCCTTCACGCTGCTATTATCTATTGAAGAAGGTTCTATTATTATCTTCATTATTATTATACTACTACAAAGGACAGTGATGAGGACAAAGTAAATTTCACACAATACAAAAATACCGAACTGCTACTCGATGTTAGATTGAACCGAAAAGAGGTGGACGTCCCTTTTTGCTGATCGTAAAATTGTTCCCCGTTATTATGATGTTGTGTATGGAGTTTCCTCCCAAAAAAGACTGGAAAGTGTGCACATATGTACTACACACATAGATGCCCATTTATGAAATGGAATAGGGTGCAAACAACAACAGCAGGTATGTAAATGAGGTGGTTAAACTACTCCCTCATTCACTCTTTTGCTTAGCGCACGGAGCAACATTTGAGAGTGGATGGATTCTGGATTCTTCTCGCTCCCTCTCTTTAATCAAAAAAGAAATTAAATTTTTTAATGACACATCCTCATCGTCGTCGTTAGTCGACTCTCAGTCAGTTATGCTTTTATAATATCCATACCTCCTCCCTTTTCCTATAGTGGGAGTATCATGAAATATACAAGGAGGGAAACTACAGAAAACTGGAATCGTTTTTCATAGCCCACTTTATTATTATTTTTTTCGTTATGCCGCACTTAACCTTTCGCGAAAATTCATTAGGCTGACTTAAAAACGAAGAACTGGATGCTTGGTGTTTCCCTCCTTGTCTATTATGCAAACGTCAAGAGAGAGAGAGAGAGCCCACTCACCGTGCAGAATTTTGAATGACTGTTGTGTGTTGTTTTTGTTTGCTTCAAGAGGAGCGTGTGTGTGCCGTGTTCACTGCCTCTCGGGTTCATTTTTAAACAGCTCACTTTTTTTTACCTATGAACTCCTCTCTTCCCGTTACACACGATGACGATAATAATAATAATTAACGACGCATTGGCATCATCAGCCTCTGAGAAGGCTGAGGTTACAAAGCATAGAGCATAACGTTTACTCGACTAACGCAAAACCACCTGCCTATATTCACTGTTTTTGCAAATGTGTGTATAAAAAGAAAAGTCTTTGAAGTACTTAGGAATGGTTTATGGTAAACAGCACAGCAGTACTCAAAAGAAGACAGTATAGTACTCAAAATGACATTTATTGTATCGACTAAAGCCTCTCCTTTTTTAGATGCGTCAAAATCAAATGCACAAAAGAGAGGGGGACGCGAACAAGTCAAATAAATATGAGAGGACGAGATGTGCGCCATATGTACAAGTGCGAGAGAAGAAGATGAAGAAGGAGCGCGGATGACACCACACCATGAAGAAAACGTAAGCCAGCCACCGCGCTCGCAAACGCTAACACAATATGTTGTGTTCATGTGTATGCATCGTTGCTCTGCCAGAGTGAAAGTCAGTTTCGCTTCGCTGAAGACTTGAGTAGTTTAGTTGAAGGAATTAGGAAAAGAAACAGGGTGGGCTACACCGAGCTGGAGTGCTTCACAACAAGAGAAGTGAAGAGAGGGAAAGGAAGGCACTCAGCAGACGTAACACAATGTTCACGATATCATAATATCAAGTATGCTGCCTTTTCCAAAGAGTGTGTAGTGGAAGTGATGCCTTGACATGACATTATTATTACTCACTATTACTACTATTATTACTGCCCCAGGTATTATTGGTTGGGCATAGCCTATGGTGGTGGTGGTGTGCGGTGTCCATGAATTTTTCATCATGTGCCAAAAACGATATTCACTTAAAGTTTTTTCCGGAATCCCCCACAAGAAATAAAATGTGCTGGCCATTTTGGAACGTTAGAGGAAAATAGAAAGCGGGGAGAGGAGAAAACAACCATGTGTGTTGTGTGGACACATGTACTAGTCTATAACACATTGCAATATTTTAGCGTCAGAAAGGATAAACATATCATTTCACCTGAACATTCTCTCCCTTCAAATGTTAGTTTGGGTGGTTCGGTAATTTGGCGAGGAACCAGACATACCTGCTTACATGTACTCCAAATAACTCTATATTATATATCCTCAAGCAAATAAGTGTCATGCACACCGTCACATATAAAAATACTTATTTTTATCATAAAAGCACATAAAAAATCTTTCCAGAATTCAAGCGCACATTTTTTTCTACTTTCTTCTGGTCGTCCGTTAAAGGACATGGCGGAGAACGCATATATACGTAATTTTTAGCAGAAAATGAGACGAGTTAAAGCGAAGTGACTCATTTTAGCAGTTAAAACTAGGAACCCATTAGCGAACTTAATCACGGAGAAATTGTAGATAGAAGGTTTTGCTGTGGATTGTTATCTGTAACTTTTAGAAAAGGGTCCCGGATCATTTCATTATATTTCACCACATCTAATTTAGTTACACATTATATAACGAATAAAAACGCAACTAGACTTATGAATGTGTCAGTGAAGAATGTAAAACTATCTCCGTTATATGGAAAAAGTAAAGTGGACGGTGCTCTCTGATATTTCCATTTTCTGATTGGTTGAAGGTATTACGCACGTTTCCCTAATGAATATCCAGATACGGGTAATGCATGTATTTCTAACATATTATGATATTATTACACTTTTTACAAAGCTGAATGCAAGGATAAGAACAAGTGACGATATGAATTGAATTTTGGTTGAACAATGTTTTAAGGTAACACGTAAAAAATAGCATAGAACACTGTCCAGACTGTCCATTCTTACATTATGCTCTATTAATATCTATAGCTTATCTATATATTATCTACATGTTTTCATCTTATTAAATAATATTTAATATTGTACTATCATAATAATACGAAGATGTAACCGTCACTAACGCAGTAATTTCAAGCTAACTTCATTATATTAATGTTAAAACTCGGAGCGAGTGGTTCAAACGTATCCACAACGTGTATAGTTTCCACAATGGATAACTTTCACTTGATTTCATCACTGACCACATTCAACACGAAAAAAAGATTTTTTTAAAAAGTTGGTTAAAAAGACGTGGGGCGAGGGAGGGGCATCTAAAATGCAATTTTTTTTCTCGGGGATTTTTAAAGTAGGAGCTCCAGCACTATGGGTTCAGGTGGGAGCCCTACTAACCCCATTTGCTAATGAATCGAAGCATTAGTCACTCTGGGAATCGCATCAAGAGGAATGGTTGGGGCGGAGGATGTGGTCGAACCATCACCGTCACCTCCCACCAGCACATTATCGTTCACTCCTGCATTATTGTTGTTATTGTTATTTCCATTTCGAGGCATGACAATGTTTCTCCCGCCGTTTTCATTCCGGTGCGGATTGCTAAGGTGCTGATGGAAGTGAAGGTAGTATTTCCTGTTCATTGGTGGACTTTCGCTACCCCTGCGCAGGTGCGCGTGCTTGTTCCCGAAGAGCGCATTCCCACTTTCGACGTCTTCCTCAGTGACGGCAGTGGTATCCAACTTAATACTAGTCATGCTATCTCTGGAAACTGCCAACACTCGAGGATAATCATCGCTGCTGGTCAGAGTCATGTCAGCTGGAACACTCCCAATGTGGTTCCCTATGTACCTCGGCGGTTGTCCCATCACACCTCCAATATTGTTCCCAATCATGTGATTCTCCTTCACCAGCTGAACACTGTCTTTTCTTGCGGAGACGCCACCACCACCTGCTGCAGTAGACCCAGATGAATAGAGGCCTCCTGCAGATCCAACCCCTTCACCATCGTTGGTGTCCACGTTGGTGTTGGAAGTGTCTTGGTTATTATTGTGAACACCGGACATGAGTCCTTCCCGCTCCCCACTATCCTCATTTCCCGACTCGTACATGGAAGTCAGTCCGATAAGCTCATTCATGGCGGCGGTTCTCCCAGCGTCCTCTCCGTTCAGTAGCTTGATCTTCTCGATCATTTCTTTAATTTCATATCTGAGTATCGCTATGAAGCATCCCTTGAGGAACACAATGATGCAGAAGCCGATCACAAAAAGGACATCGGAAGAGTGCTCCACCCACTCCAGGATTTTGTCTCCGCATCCATCTGTGTGCTGCTCCGGCGTCACGGTGAATGGGAACGGGTGGTGGTGCTGGTGTCGATGAGGGTTTCTGGAAGTGGAAGCCCTCCCGTTCTTTGAAGCCGCCGGTGACGATGATGAACTTCCGCTTGCTGGCGGCGCCGAAGTAACTCCCGGTTCTGATGTGGTAGTAGAGGAGCCAAATGGTGCGGAGGTGCTTGTTGACGAAGGAGGTGATGCTGTGGTTGTGGACGAAAAGGTTTCCCCACTGTCTTCAAAACTCCCACTCTCCATTGAGTTAAACGAACTACTGGAGCTAGCGGCTGACCACGAGGAAGATGCTTGCCGTAAGTGAGCCGGAAGCACGCAAATGCCAATCGCCGGAGGAGCAGATCGTCCTGAGGATGGGCTTTCAGTTGTTGTGTAAAATGACCGACCTCTTTCCCCATAACCCGTCTCATCTAAATTGTGCTTGTTCTTCCTGCGGTCATATATACGAGCACCACCTCGCATTGAGTGCTGCTGTGATGGCGCAGCTGCCCCCGCTCCTGAGCCGAAGTAACCTACGGGCGCCGCAGCAGAGATTTTGTCAGTCAGTGGATACTGGCGTAAATCGCTTATTATCAGGTTGGCATTGTCAAAAACTGGGGCACTACCGGAACTGTTCTTAATATTACTACTATACTTATCTGGAGTGGGGTACATTAACGGGGGACTGTTATTGTTTTCGAAGAACTTGTTACTACCACTATTATAACTACCACTGTCACTTCCATCACTTGTCTGCACACTTCCCTTCAATTGTTGCGGGAGCTGGTAGAAGTAGCCTCCTTGCATCACTGACTTCTGATTCATCGGGTCGTTGCTGGAACGATCCCCTTTTGCTTGGCTGCCACCTCCATTACGATTTTTGTGGTGGGGGTGCCGAGGTCCGCTACTTCTACCACCGCCAGGTACTTCGGAAGATGTTGGTGTCTCGGGTGTGGTCACTATTGGGGTTACACTGAAAATGCAACATGTGCTGGGGAGTTTTGGGACTAATTGCTGATTTTGGAGTTGGTCTTGCTGGTGCCGGAGGTAAGGTGCCCACGTGTCGTTTCCCAGGGTGGAGGGGTCGACCATGCCAAATGCCGAGTCTTCAAAGAAACAACAAAAAAATAGAGGTTAAAAAAATGAGCGCAAAACGATATCCACTCCAATTACATGCTCGTTAGTTTACTCTTTTACGGAACAGATCAAGGTACAAAAGCGGCGCGTGGCAGAATATTATTTCTTTTAATAAAAATGCGAATGTCAGTTCTAATAAAAGCAGCACTTTGTTTTCTCGATTCATTTTCATGAATTGCTTCTGCTCGCTATGATGAATGTTCCGTGGTTAGTAGGGACATTCTGTGTGAATATTTCATGGATAAAAAAAGGTGGAGACTTGTCTGTCTAGAGAAGTGTTATAAGTTATAATATATTGTGGTAGTTTAAAAGCCAGACACATAGATATATGTACATAATATGAACACTTAGAATGTAAAGGGAAAGTGAAAAGGCACAACATCAGAGGAGATACGAGTGATTTCATTTCGTTAAAAATAAATGTTTGCCATCATAAGTACTTTATCTTCCATTCATTTCCATTCCATGAGGAAGGAAACCACCAACCAAAGAAAGAAAGCTGAGGAGGAGAAAATGGAAAAAGTTGCTTTCTCTGACTTTGCCCTCCTCCTTTTTTCTGCTCTTGTGGCTTCATGCTTTCCACCACTTTGGTGTGTGCAATTTAACTATCAGAAATGGCATGTGGCCACATACATTCCGTGTGAGTAACAAAAGTATAAGCGGGAATAAAACTGATGTGCTTTTCACTGCACCATAACAGGAAAGGTATATGGAAGGTCAACAGTAAAAAAGAAAGTAATAATTCTTTATCCTACTTTTCATCCTCCGTGGCCACAATGCATGACAGAACATGTGCCATATGGATGGAGCAGGGAAAAATGCATTGGCCTCTCTCGAGATGAAATATGGATCTTCTCTCCCAATAATTTCTCTCTGACACTATCAAATCGTGTGATCCGACTGATGCGTGTGTGACCACATCATATACCCATATCATTATTCCTTGTCTTATGCAATAACGAAAGGTGATAAAAGTGTATAAAACGGATTGGCACGTCAGTTCCAATCTCGCCTCTACAATCTCAATCTGTATCCCTTCACTTTCTCTGATTATGCAGAAAACGAGGGAAGTTATTAATCTCAAGTACTCTCAAAAAGTGGTAAAAGATGAGTTAGCGAAGGACGACCTAATACCATGAATTTGTAGGCAAGTGTGCCGAGCCATGTCGCAAGAATAACGGGAGGATGTGGGTCTACGAGAGACATGGTTTGCATTACATCAGAAATTGAGGGTTTTTATGTGTGCCGAACTTTATAGGTGCAAATAAGACTGACATGTAACCGACATTAGTGTTACCCTGTTACTATTTCCTTGGCGTATATTTAAGGTGGAAACATGAAAAGTTATATATAAATATATAGGCTGCGTGGTGTGGTTTTGAAACATTTTCGCGATTTATTATTTTCGTAACGTTACCGCACCGCCACGAACTGGTATTTTTCCAAACGATGGACAACCACCTTCATCATTTTTGTCCACATGTCCACGTTTTTTGTGTGTGCTAATGACACACTTTCTATTCCACTAATAGCAGTCTTTCTTTAACAACCCAAGAATACAAGCAATAAAAGGAATAAAAAGTGAGCGATGCGTGAACATCAATATAAATGTACATTATTGCTTCTATTAGAATTGGAAATGGAGTACAATCACAATCCTTGAAAAAAAAGAAGGAAAATAACACAGTCGATTTTACCACCAACAGCCGCCTTTTTACCACCCGAGAGCACAAAAAAACCGGAGCCGTCGTCACTCATCGATACCATTTTTTGTAGGGTGCAGGAGTGTCTGTGGTGGTGGCGGTGGACCGGTATTTTATTCGTGGTTGCGAATACAATGCCTCCGCTTCTTTTGCTCCATTATTACTATCATCGGGGCTCTCAAATGGAGAGCCCATTTATTTGAGAAAAGTGTGAGTAAATAGTGACAATCCTGTTTCATAAATGCTAGTTCGCACACAAGCTCGGGCGCTTATTGATTGCTTGCACTTATTATTCTGCAAGAAAATACTATTTACAATTAAGCTTTTCCTGTATCTGACTCTAAAGGAGAAACTGAAAAAGCGGGAGTATTTTAATCCATTTTTTTTCGAATTGAAAAACGTCAACTGACTAAATATGTTTCTGAGGGAGTGTTTAACGCTACGACAGCAACTCCACTGACAGCACAAAGGCCGAGTCATTTCTTTAAGAACTACAAAAAAATAAATGAGAAGGGGTTAACCCCTGCCTTGGAACTGCAAACCCCACTCACTTCATTCGATAACAAAAGAATTTTTTTTCTACAATTCCAAATGTAATCGGGGCGAAAAAACTAACTTTGGAGCTAGGATATATGTACCTCTTTTTTTGCTTTCTTATTTTTGCGCCACGAAATATTGGATGTGTTGCATGTCGCACAAGGTAGGGAAATAGTGAACCATTTTGAATAAACCATGCATATTGATCCCTTTCCTTTCTCCAGTGTGCTTTTCCGCCTCTTCCCAACAATTTTCTTTTTTCCCTTATTTTGCCCTCACAAAAGCGCTACCCACATCATCATCACATTCAGACATGAAGCCACAAGGCACTCTCGTTTATATCGCTTACCACTTATTTCTCCTCTTATAAATTGCCCTCCTGCTAACATTGTGGTCTCCAGAAAAAAAAATCATGTATGCTGTGTAAATCTTAAAAACTTTTTTTCTCACATGTGCGGAGAACCTTTGTGAACGTGCCTACCTATGTAGATATGCATTTTCTTGAGAAAATTCGAATGGATATGATAGAAATTTTTTTACAGAGAAAGAAAAACTATTCCTGAATTTTTTCACCTAAAATTTTATAATCTTTTTTTTCTTCCTCAAAAAATTGTGAAGGTAATCCACAAGGATATTTTAGCACATGGATGTACGTGTGTATGTGGAAAAAGAAAAACGAAGAAAAAAGATTCACATTCTTTTTGTACACCGTTGGGAATTAAAGATGAAAGAGGACTTGAACCAAGAAGCGAAAATCTAGTAGATGTAGTGCACACAAGAGGAAAGTTATTCGATTTTTGCAGACAGTGCATCAAACCACCCCGCTGCTATCCGTCCATCCACTAAAAACCTGGAGAACTTTTACTTCCTCCTTTTCTATGCAATAATATCCATCTACACATCGTTTTCTCTGTCTTATCTACCTACCTAAGCCATTATCAACCGCACACAATTTAGAAGGGAAAATAAAAATGTTTTCTGAGTAGCAAAGAGCCAGACTAAAAGGCTTTAAAGTCTCTTTTATGAATGGAATTTCAGGGATCTCATGCAAAAGTCATCGAGAGTAAGCACAACAAAAAATATAAAAAACACAATATATGCCCCCAAATATTTTTTAAGATGATCTTTCTTTCTTTCTTAGAGCTTTTTTTTGCTGAAATGCTTATATAAGTATATGTTTTTGTGCACCAGCATAAATGGGCAGAGAGGAAAATCAAAACTTTTTTGGAGGAAGAAGATGAAGAGTGATGGAGCAGCCTTTTCCTGGTTCGAACTCGAGCAACTCGTTACTATACCTTCTTTGAAAATGGATATCTCTTGAAGCGTGCTTCGTTATTTTTTTCTCAAGAAAGTAATAAGTGAGTGTTTGAGAATGATGATGATGATGTGGCGAGAAAATGCCGGACGTGTTTTCCTAACATTGTGTTGATGAGTGTATGGAAATGCGATCCGGCGAAAAAAAATTATTTTCGCTTCGCTTGCCGTTAATATCCGTCATTCTTGTAAGATTCCATTAATATTTTAGCGGAGGAAAATGAAAAACATTTGAGAAATTGCCTGCTGGTGTATGTTAAAATGAAAAAGAGCATAGTTTCCCTGTGTTTTTACACGGCTTCCAGCCTCCTTTTTCCATTTTGCGTTAATTTTCAATGAAAGTGAACTTTACATGTGGGCTTTTTTTCAGCCACAACTAGTCCGTTAAAAAGTTACTGTGCATTCTTTCCCTGACTTGAGCTCGCTATTTCTTGTATTTTTTTTAAATTCTGTTTTATAACCGGGGGAAGTTGTTCCATTTTGACCGGGAATTAAGTGGAAAATAATTCATGCTTTGTAAACGCTTTATTTGTTTTGCGTGCGCAAGTTTTCGGATATAGAAAAGCCATTTTCAAGAATTTATTGAACCGAAGTAATAATGAATCTGAATGATGAGCACAACGTAAACCTATCAAAAGGACAGGTTTTTTAAGCTAAAGGAACTCACTATTGCGACGATTCGTATAAAGCTTTCTCTGGATCTTAATAAGGTTGGTTTAATGGAGGCTCAACTATTTATTCGACTTTTGTTTCTGAGCAGAAAAGAGTATGGAATAGAAATTCTGAGCGATTTATATAGACTTTTTCATTCACGAAAAGGAGTTAGGTAATTGAAGAGCACTTGTAAATAAAATTACACCATAATGCTCCATTTCTAAGGATTGTCCAGTGCATCAATTATTCACTGACATTGGCGCAACAGCAGCCCTAATAACAATGATAATCGATCCAAGCCAGCGCTCAACTTCCAGACTTTCACGCAACAAAGGAAGTAACTCTACTCCGAACTGAACTGAAAATTTGAGCAGTTTGTCTACCTGAGTGAGCTCAGCATTCTCAGAAGCAGGTATACGCACATCCGCGCATCCTGCACAATATGGATTCAAGCCAGTCAATGTTTAAAAAAAAGTTGACAGTTTTTTATCCTTTCGTCTGTGAAAGTCAGGGAAGGAGGAGTAAACACATGACAAGGATAATACCATCAGAATAATGGAGTAGTTATAGAGTGAAGTGGAGCACAGGACAGGACATAAGTGTCGAGCATCATTTTTTTTGTTCGTGAGTGAGTGAGAGAAAGCCATCGATTTATATGCATTCTCCCGGCGACTAATCCGATGCGGGTGAGTCAGCACACAGAAGTGGAGTGGCTCTACTCCAACGTCTCCATCCAACTATGCACATGGTTTCAGCTGAAAGACGAGAAGAAAAACTGAGGAATCATGGTGACGACGATGATGATGATTATTATGAGCGAAGGGAGAGGAGTCCAGTGATGTGTCGCTCCGCCTTTATTACTTTTTATTGCTTCAGCACACAATTTCACCTCAGCACATTCTCTTCCATTTATTTTCATTTGGCAAATAATGGATGTTATTATTATAAACACCTTCACCTCCTCGCCGAGCCGCTTCTCGCATGCGAGACACCCTATAATGCCTGCATATAAAATAAACTGCCTATTCGTTCCAACAACGGTAGTAAATTCCAAAAAAATTGAGTAACTAAGAGAATGTGGGCTTGTTCGAGTCGTTGGGTTATTTATGTTTATTTTATTCCATGAAAATGCTCCAGGGACCAGCGGTCGTGCTGATGAATA
The DNA here is from genome assembly GCA_027744215.1 of Troglopedetes dispersus. Taxonomy (NCBI): domain Eukaryota; kingdom Metazoa; phylum Arthropoda; class Collembola; order Entomobryomorpha; family Paronellidae; genus Troglopedetes; species Troglopedetes dispersus. Next base: position 20,586 of record JAHZNF010002931.1, read on the forward strand.
AGAATGAATGCTTTATGTATTCGCATAAAAAAATCAATCGGAGAGCATTATGCACACAATACAGAGGCCAACTTTAAGTAGGCCAAGAACACAAGACTTCAAGAGTGACAAGGAAAGAAACAAAAAACATATTCAAAAGAAAATAAGGTTTGACTTTTTTCCCAGTCGAGTCATGGAGAAAGGGAGCGGCATAGGGAGACTTTACATCAATGATTCTTTTCTTTTTTTTAAAGAGGAGAGAGAAAAAAAATGGAGTGCACAAAAGTGATTGAGACACACGGGATGAAGGGAATGCTTGAGTAGCTCTTTAAAAAAAGGAAAACTAAGCAAGCATGTATCTGTGCAAGGACGAATCAGAAAGGGAAATTCACTTAATTTCATTCTTTCTTTTCACCTTCAAAGAACAAAAGACTAAGTTTTACGTGTTCCATGAAATGAATATTGCAGTCGAGCTAACCAAAAGAATAAAAATTTTGTTACATTTAATTGACGAGCGTAGACAAAAGGTAAAGCCCGTGAATGTTAATATCACAAAAAAATGCTTCCATGATATACGCTGACATGATAATAATCATCATCAGAGTTGGAGCGACACTCCTCCATCATTAAGGACCTTTCTATTTTCAACTTAGTTAGTACTAAAAAAAAACTGTCTGAAAAGGGGCTATTGTGCTATCTTATCTGATGAAACTCGGGAGATGATCAAAGGGAGCAAAATCTGACGTAGACTCTCTTCTGCCTGAAAACATAGCTTTGATTCACTCCATTCTTCCCTTTCACCGGTGAAAGCACGACCATTGACTAGTTCCCTTTACCTTCCCAGAAAAAACCATACACTATCTCCTGAATATGCTACACACTTTTGCTCGACATGCCGAACTTCTCTTTCACCATTTCCTTTACAACGAAGAGACAATTTTATCAAAGTTTCATTATGCTCATCCGCATCACTCATTCATTCACTTCAGGAGACAGCAAGAACTTCTAAAATGATAGGGTTTAGAAGGAGTGCCTATTTGACTGGCTTGGTTCATCTTGGTCGGCGGTGTATATAGATAGGGTTTTCTCTGGAGAGTGAAAAGATCAGGTGCATAGCGAAAATCCTGACTGATTCTCGTTCCCGCTAGTGCGTGATTTGAAAATAAAGATCAGCACCATTCTTGAGAATTTCTCATCCTCGCAAAGGAAATTTTCCCATAGTATGACTCATGTACGCAATTGCGATGCAAATCAGGTAGTTTACCCAAGCTTATCATCACCTGGTGGTGCAAACGATCCAAATAAAAGTGAAAATGTCTCAATATATCTTTCCTGTGTGGATAAAAAAATCCAGCTTACCGTTGAGGCGTTGAAAATCAATAGGTCCATCAACACCGCAACACATGTCGTTGGTCTGGACCCAGTCCCAAACTTCGGTGAACTCGTGATCTTTCCCGTAAAGCCTCAGCTTCTGCTTGAGCAGGGGTCTCAAATTTGACTTAATCTGGTCGAGACGAAATGCCCAGACGAGGCCTACGAGAATGTCACCAATCATGAGCACGAGCAGTAATGTCCAGTAGGTATTCAGCAGGCTACAAAACAAAAAAATGCTTCTGTGCATTCTGAGAAAATAATTATTGTGAAAAGATTATATATGTAAGTAATAATAAACTCATACCGTTGATTGAGTCGCAGCGCGCCAATACATCCTATCGCTTGCAACACACCGCACTGAAGCAGAAGGGCCACATAGGCATAGAGAAACGTTGGCTGGTACAACTCCACTCCACTGCAATATCAATGAGAAGACAAAATCCAATTACATACAAAGGCAACCATATTTAAATTTTCGAGCTCGCAAGAAAATCTTTCCAGTGTCTAATTACTTTCTGGAAGTGTGGGAAGTGGGAATCCTGCTAATTTATTCATGCAAAGAATCCCCCTTGTGACTTGTGACGTTCTCCTTGTTCTTTTCTCTTATTTCTCTCTCTCTCTCTCTCGCTTTATCGTGGTGTGCGGCCTAACGCAGAATGAGACAAGACACTATCTCCCAAATGAGCAGTCTCAGATTGTCATACGTTATTATTATCGTGGCCTCTTTGCTTAATGAATGTTATCAACTTTGACATCCTTATCTGTCTCCGTGTTAAAAGGTCGCAAAGACAATACCTTCCACAAAAGGGTAGTAGTGCCGTAACACAATCTGGCAACAATCTCATATCTTGAGTGAAACCATGTAGGTTTTTGTAGTAGCTATGAATTTTGAAAGTTTAACACTTTTACCATGTGTGCCCAGGATGGCATGAAAAGCCATGCCAGCTGAGGGACTAATGAACCTTAACATCTCTTCTCTGCACAACCTTGCTCACCAGAAATGAACGAGTATTGCTTATAAGCAACATGCACAATATCGTAATGCAGGCAAGGTGAAAGTTTTTATGAACGCATTGGCAATCTGGAGGTGACGTCATGGCTCATTTATTGTTTGCTATAGTAGTAAAACATCCTGAGTGAGGATTCTGGTGTTGTTCTTCGCAGTGCTGACGTATGTAACAATATTATTTTGTGTTTTCTTGGACTAGCCACAAGGTGAAAAGGAGAAGTTGCTGGTTTTTTTGTGGATTTTTTATTTGATGTACGTGGTTGTTTCTTTGTAGTAGTCGTTGGCTGTCGACCTTGACAGTGGTAGGGAGAAAATTTATGCGGTAAAATAAAAAAGTATCTCTGAAAAAGTAAGCCAGAATATAAGGATGCAAAAAATTGAGCCAAGAAAATTTGCTTGGTGTGTTTTGCATTCTTGTAATATTTGCGTGGTACATAGTCTCCATAAATAAAAAAATCTGTGGGTACAAAAGAAAACCGTGAGGAATACAATATGTTGAATGTACCGTATCAAGTGGATGATACAAACTGAGAAGAGGAAACAGTTAAACATTTTCTTTTTTTATTGCTACTTTCCTTCTTCCTGTGTGTCACTGGAGACATGAGATGTGTGAAATTGAGTCCATTTGCGCACGTTTGCTTTTTTTTCAAGAGTTGCCATTAGAACAGCACTTCACAAAGGACAGAATTGCATGTATCACTTGAACATCCGCCCATGAATCGGGACTCGAGTGTGGTGAGCTACTCCAGTCCAGCACAGTCCGGCGGACCATTTCTTTTCAGCGTGGCAGTAAGATAACGTCACTGCTCCGTATATAATGATGATCCTAAAGAGAGGCACAGAGCCAGCGCTCCACCGTAATAATTCTTGATGATGTGCTACAAGAAGAAGGAGAGGCATCATTATCCCCTTGTCTTGTAAACGGAACATGCAAACAAGAATATATTTCACGGATCACTGACACACTGCTTTGCTATATAAAAGAGTGTGTGCGTGTAATCTTTTTTTTTCTTGGCATGTTATCGAAAAAAGAGGATGTCTAGTGGTTCCACCTTCTTCTCTCCAGAGAACAATGCCTTTTTCGTGTTCCAAAATATGCGCTTTTTTCGGTTGTTGGGTGGGCAGAACCCAAATGGTGGTGAGAATTTTTTTCGAGGAAAAATATGAGAGCGGAGCAAAGTGCAGCTGAGGAAATTAGCGAGCTCCAAGAGCACGACATCTTATGCATTAATTACTGGAGCAAGAGGCGTCTGGAGGAAAGCTAACTAAGTTAAGTGGTTGTGGTTTTCTGGTGAGGAACTAGATTAGTTTTCATTTTGAAGAGAAAAAAACTGGAGACTTTGTAACGGAGAGAGAGAGAGAGAGAAAGGAACAAGGGCAGAATATTAAATGCGGTTTTTGGTGCGGTGAGTCACCTTTTTGAGTGTACAAATTGTAAGTAAGATTTTTCCACTGGCTTTGTCATTATTACATTCAAGAATTATTATTATTGGGGGTTGATAGCGTTGTTCTTAAGTTGGAAGGATTTATTTGGACGTGGAGCTTACCTGAGAAGTGATATGCGCGGATCGACAAGGACAGACACGGCAAACACAGTAAAGACAAGTGTGGCAAGTGCCAGCACAGTGTTACAGGCGTAAATCCACAGTCTGTAGTAAACAAGCGATATAATGAACATAACACTTCAAATTAACTTACCCACATTATCATATATTTTCTTTAATCTTCTAATTATTTGGTTATTTTAGTGATTTAATTATCTTACCTGTAGTATCTCATGGCATGCTGGTGCAATGTGCAAAGATCTGCAAGAAATTTATATATTTTATTAGTTTGTTATTTGTGGTTTTGATGCATAATTATGCAGCATCATGAAACGCTTAATAACGACATACAATATTAGTTTGCATTGGTTGTAAATTGGAATTTCGATTCACTTTAGAATGCATATTCTACATAAATATTATTTAGTTATTTTTTTCATTTTCGAATTCCCAAATCCGTCCGAATGCTTCCCAAATCTTGACCAGAAGTTCAGGTCCAGAACCTCATTTGTAGCGTTAACATTGATACAACTAGTAACTAACATTCTTGGCATGTGAAAGTGTTTTGTGTGTCGGTTATTTAGACGTGGTTCTAATGCAAAGCTTGGTATATTTTAGTTACAAAATTTGGATTCGAATTACCCACAAAACTTGGTGAGTCTTGCAGAATTGGCTTCTCCATTCGAGTGAGATTCACATTGGGAACTCCTCTTCCGCCTTTTCTGGTATTTCACTCATCGTCCTTAATTGTATCATTTTAGGAGCACAAACACACACAGAAAGCAGAGGTGAGAAGCACAGGTGACCATGAGAAAAGCAGAACCTTTCCATCATCTTATCTTGAAATCATGTTTAAAATGCATAAAATCGTAACCACAGCTCGGGCGTATTTTTTTTTGCTCTAATTCATTTGCTCGAGCACACTATACCTAGAATATATTGGTCACCACACGTCGCATCACTCAAGTGTCAACATTTTTGTAATAATCATTGTATCATCATTTGATGAAAGCAAATCATCATTAAAAAGTCAACAGTCATTACCAAGTCACGACCACACAACTCTTGTGCTCACTTGATTAACAAGGCTGGAAAGCCAGCTCACTATTTTTTGCCCGAGACGGAAGGCAGCACTGATAATAAGGGAAGTTATGGATGAGGCTCGGCCAGCACACTGACAGTAACCATAATCATTCGTCGCAACGTCCTCATCATCATTTCATCTTCGTAGTCATCTCCTTCCTCATTTGTCACAGAACGCCACCAGCCGACTTCTACGTGTGCAGTTTAACAAATTATGGAGTAAAAAATGTATGTTTTTCTAGCTGGAGGCTCTTTCCGTTTCATAAAATGTACTTTTTTTTCCTCTGGAGAAATGATATGATCACTTTAATACGCCTCCTTCATATCAAATGCGGTATTACACTATTGTCCCTTGTAAAAAAAATATCCTGGAGAGCTGTCTGACGACACTACTGAATGCAAGCTGTCTCTGGAACATGATTATTATGATGATTACGTTGGTGATGATCACATAAAGTTTTGCTTGGCTCGTTTCACCACATCATTACATCATGTCGTTCATCACACCACACTACCATCATCATCATCATCACCAATGCACCATGATATTACTATTACTGTAGCCAGCCGCCATATCGCCAACGCGTCAAAATAGCTTGGGCCGTGAGAGTTCCTTGTACACCGAAACCTTTTGCGGCTTTTACCCCAGTTTCCACTTGAACAACACAGGAGCACATAGGTACACACACTTCACCAAAAAAAAACCAGAAAACTGCGTTTCACTTATTGTTTACTCAACTTTTGTGTTCCTTCCAACTAGGTTGGAAAGACCTGTTTCTACTTTGACAATGGATTTAGGCGTCGAGGTTACTTGTAGCCAGATTCGTCAGCTTTTGGCAGCCCACGTGCGAAGGGTGATCAACGTCTCATGTTTCTTAAATGCATAATATCTGAAATTATCTGCGCATGAGTGATTTCGTTTTCCGCCTGCATTCCCAAGGTTTTCTCCAGAGAGTGGTCTGAAACAAAGGATAGAAAATACAAGAAATTATAGAGCTTTCCATTATTTAAATTTTCAACCGGACCAATTTTTTACGTTGTTAGTGAGGTTGATGCAAAGTAAATAAACGGCACCAATGTTTGAGGAGCGTTTCGTGGTATAAAATTCAGGGCTTTGTAGTCTCCACAATCTCGTCTCAACCCCATCTTGGCGGATAGAAAGGAGAGAGAGAGAGAGAGAGAGAGAGAGAGAGAGAGAGAGAGAGAGAAAATATTTTAAAACAAATATTTGAAGACGGCACTTTGTGTGAGTTAGTATCTAAGTAAAAATGAGAATAATGTGCGTTGCGACTAGTATTATTCCGCCTGATATAATACAAACCATGTAAAAAAGCTCCCTTGTTCACACTCAAACGTTTGCATAGATTCCCTTATAAAAATAATATCAAGGATTTTTTTTCGTGCAGGAAAGGACAGTAAGGCTCGGCGAATTGTGTTTGTGGTTAGGGAGAAAATTTCGGGGGAGACAGCGACCAATTTTTTGTGTTAGCTCAGTTTGTTGAGAAGAGGAGAAAACGCCTACCCTCGTTTCCCTACTCCATAATTCTCTTTAATATTGTTTCATGGTCTGCCAGCTTTCTCCATGCATCATGCATGCACGGTCCGTGACGCTGCGATTCTGCACTGTCATAATAAAATATATATATTAACAAGAGTGCACACACAAGACACAACATCCCAACACAGTTTTTCACTTTTCTGGGTTTCCTCTCGTTTTCCTCTTTCGTGTTTTTTCTTGCCTCGAGTGAACAAAACTACTCTTCATTTTCATTTCCTTTTTTCGCAAAAAAATGTACATAACCGGGTTTTACGTAAAATGCGAGAAAATTGCAAGAAGGGAAAAAAGATTAAAATCATAAAAGAAGAGCATTGTTATACATACACATTCCTACTTGCGGTTGATCATTAAAATGGGAATTGGAGAACGAGTTGCATTTTCATGACACCGTTTTTACAAGCTTGTCTAAAATGTGGTTCAGATTTTTTTTTCATCCTGGTTTTTTTTTCTCCCAAGGATGTATTTTTTTTTAAAAGTCAGTGCTGTTGTTGCTCACAACCAAAATGGAGTCGTAGTCAGATGATGAGATTAGAAGCGATCTCCAAATTGATTCGCTCCTGTCGGGTTCCTCTTAGTCCATCTTGTCTGGTATTTTCATTTTTGATGTGCTCCGCCTTGATAAAAAAGTAAATGCGGAGGGAAGAGATATAAATAAATAAATATCTCTCTATAGCAATGCCCGAAGAAGCGCATTATCTCGTTGTTACCCAATATTTCCATTCAACCCGTCTGGAAAAGGAGTGATAAAATGAGGGGAATTGCAAAAAAAGGCGCTAAGATAGGGTGCTCTGATTAATGTACAGTTTAGCACCGAGTTCTACTTAAAAGCTTTGCTCACCCGTTTCAATTCATTACGCGTTTTCCGATGTGACGTAAGCAGCCAAGTAGGTTTTAAAAAATGAATATGATTACATGGATTGGGTAATCGATAAAATGTTGTTCAGATGTGTTTAGAAAATGCAAGGAATATCGACGTCCCTGCAAATGCTGTTAGCATAATTTCATTATAATTGTTACAAGTCGGGTGTAGCAAAAAAAAACTTTCTTTCCTGACGGAAAAAACTACGTTAATCCAATACAGTCAACTAAAGAAAGTAAAAGCTGTTGTACATCGATGGAATGTGTGCGTGGACTTCATGTAATTATAAAGTCTTATGAAGACTTCGAGGACCACGGAAGTCTTACTTATAACTTTTGCACAGGCCCCACCTAATGGTTTCGGAGGACAAGTCCTTTCTTCGCGAACATCCAACACTTTATGTAACCTATTTCTTAATTCTGAAAGCTGGATTACTTAGTCATGTAAGTCTACTTGATTTCATGGCTCTCCAATAAGTGATTTTTTGTTTAAAAAGCTTATGGCACATCCTCTATTATCTAATCAAAGACATATAATTTGTGCATAGAATTTCAAAAATATCCTTTATGCATTCTCAAGTTATTATAGCGGAAGAGTAAAAATATATGACGGTATTACCGTGGTCCTAATAATTATAAGTGGAAGCATTTACTTTTATAGTTTTGGGGATAGATACACAATGCTATAATGCATATTAAGTGCACTATTACTAGTGCTTTCACAACATGGTAGCCCATCTTTCATATAATATTTTTTCCATTTCCTCTGGGAAATATCATGCAGAACAAGACAAAGGGCATGAAAACAGCAGAAGAAAGATTCCAAAGGAAAAGAGGGAAATAAGATAGGTTCTCCACTCTCATTTCTTTGCTTTTTTTCAGAAAAAAGAGACTGCACGAAAGAAAAATTCTACAAACAACAACGTAATTTTTTCCAACTTTGTATGATGTTCGTATCGTGTGTGCATGGTCGTGGTGGTCAGGTCATCACTTTATTTTTGTGGCATGACAGACAGGATCTCAAGGAAAGGGAGCACTTCATGTTATTCCTGACATTCGTTCTTCCGTAAAAAAGAAACTTTTTGTGTTTTCCTTTTGTTCCTTATCCGACTCTTCTATCTTTGACCATTATACGTGATTCACCACATCAACTTTTTATCATGGAGCGCTACCACTGATGTATATAAAAATAATAATGTAAAGTAATGATTTCCGAGAAAAAAATAATATTATGACATGACTCTTATTCTTTCACTTGCGTGGAAATGTGCTCAACTACCTCTTCAGAAAGAAAGAAAAACATCAGAGAAGTTGTTAGAAATTGACACGAGCTATGGTTCCACAAGTATACATACTCCAATATACTCCAATATAACATACATTGCGGCTAAAATTAGATTTCAAAAGCTCTTACTATGTAGCTTATTGTTAGAATTGAAAATTTTATGTGGAGAGTTAATTATATATATATTATGTTACCTAAGGTTTAATATACACATTTCAAATTATATGACTCTAAAATCTTTGAATTTGAATCTTTATTGTTCAATGTCTTTCAGTAAGAATACTGTTCTTCCATTGTAATGTATTGTATCTAGCGGATGGTTATTCTGATGAACAAAATCTGTTCCTCATTTGTGGACACTAAACCATTATTTCCTACCAAAGTAGTACAATATGTATACCTAGGTGAATTAATTAAATTATGGTACTTTTGATACAACTAGTTCCTTTTTTTTATTTACGGAATTTCATGTATCTAGTTTCCACGAATCCAGTATCATAAATGTTACCCACATCTTTGATAACCACTGCACCGTGTTTCCTTTGGATTCCCAACTCTCATGCCTTGTTGACTGCTACATAACATAGCTTACACATACAAAGCTTTCCTGCCGCTTTTGGATGAAATTGATAAAAAAAATTGTTATTTGTTGTTCTTCCAACAACCCAGACAAATAAATAAGCTGGGATGAAAATAAATGAAAACGAACAGGTTTCACGGTCTACTTAATTCGAAAGAAAGAATTTAAATGGAGCTTTACACATTTGCTTAAAGAATATAACAGATTTATTGAGGAAAGCAGAACTGTATATCTGATCACAAGGCTTATCAGGAGAAAGCAGACAAGCCTAGTGTTTTTTGCGGGTACCTTATCCTTTATAAAAATAATATGAAATGGAAACGTGTTGTGCGAATATTGATGGTGGCCATGATAATCAATCATCATCCATAATGCGGGGTGCTCATACCCTGGCATGCAAACCTTATCCGTTGTTTTCCCTCACAAACGAAACAACAAAATAACCTTCCTTTTCAAGTCAGGCTCTGATAGAATCAGGGTACACGATAAAGAATCTCCTGTTCTTCAACTACTTATTATTATTATTATATTGGAAGGGAGCTAATTTGATTCAGCGTCAAGAAGGGTAAAAATGGGTTGAGTCCCACGCGAGAATAAAACAATCAAAGAGGGAGAACCTACGGAGAAATGTATAAATCTCAGGAGGGCCACTCTCCCACAAAAAGTCGGGAGCAAAAAAAAAGGATTTCCCTTTCCTTCAAGGCATGTGAATATTTTAAATGTGGAAAAAAATAACTGGAGAAAAGACAAGCTGATGGATGACCTCGCACTTCCTTCCCCGAATTATACATATGAAAGGAGGAAGATCAAACACAGAGAAAAAATATTAGGTTTGGCTTAGGTTTATGGAGCAGATGCAAAACAGCTTTATCATGTGCTGATCGCATCAGTAAACAAAGCCAGGGGGAAAGTTGTTGTTGCTGTTGGTCTGAGCCTTTTCTCCTTCCAGCCATCCTTCAATTCGACTTGTTTACAACTGCGAGATGCACACGCGGTGCAGAGCCGAATTGGATGTGTATGTGCTTTGTGGTGGGATGGGTTTTGGTAGTGGCACCTTCTCCTAAAAAATACATTTTTCTTGACTACCATTATCAAGAAAGATGTTGATCGTGGTAATAACATTATGAACCTGATTTTTCTCACAGAATAAGATTATCATGTTGTGATGAGGAGGGAAACAAGGCCATAGTAAATACACTCACGAGTTCTACGTTTATATGAAAATGTTGGCCAACTTTGTTTTGAACTTTTAGAAGCATTTTTTTCTCTATAAATTTTTTTTACCGAGAATACATCAAATTTTCTTGCATGGACGACATGATTCGGTTACAAATGATTTCCCAAGTACGTGTCAGCATTACGATATGGTAATCGAGAGAGAAGGGAAGAGACACGAAATAAAACAAGCAAAAAGTACGAAACAAGTTCACAACTACATTTTTTCGGGAAACGTACGAGTTTTTCCCAATGTGTCTCCTTGTCTTTCAAGTTAGTTTCATCTTTGTCATGCCTTTTTTCGGGAGAAGAGTGGGAGAAAGGACGACTAAGGACAGTGCCTTTGTCATTCTATGTGGAAACCTCATACATTTTAATGAGATGATGGCGTGGCATCACATGCCAGCCTTGTACACATTTTACCAACAGAAGGAGCTGGCAGACAATGATGACAACAAAAATACATGTATGGCTGGATGAAAAGAAACGGTGCATTGTTTTCTCCAATATTTTCTCCTGGAATGACTTTTTTTTTCGCTCGTGGAACTTCTTTCCTTCTTCTTTGAATCAAAGTTTATACTTGATTTTGAGGAAGAGAAACGACATAGTAAGTACTGTTGGCGACAGCAGATGGACGGATCGACGGACGGCTTTGACTCCGTTATGTCGCAATACGCAGTGTAGAAGAGGTAGACATAAAAAATCCTCTTTCCAATGAATAATAAAAATGTGATGAGAGGAGCGACGTGAAACTATATACTTTGTGTGTGCATCAAATCATGTCTTGTTTATACCGTTGAGAGAATTTATTTGTAGCTTAGATGCAACTGTATTTTAATATGGGACGGAGAGCAATCACTGAAAAGCCTTCTTAAAACTTGTTCTCAAGTGAATAGACCAGAAACTACTTTGTAAATGAAGCATTACGACAACATGTGAGGAGCTGGAGAGGCTCAAAATCTTGATTAAAAATACCTGTCGATATGCTTTACAGACATGTTCAGTGTGCCAGAATTCGGAGCAATTCTCGGAAGACGCACTCTGAATTAATATAGATGTTTACTGACTACTGCTCTATGATCTATGGTTTGAAGGAAATTTGGGAATTATGCAAATTTATAGCTCACCGACAAACACGAACAGGAGGTCTACATAATCAAGGTGGTATTTCATGCTCCAAGTTGTTAATGAAAGTTGTACTGGCTGAGAGAAGAGAAGGGAGGAAAAGTCATCATTCTCGAGATCATGTTTAACATTGTGAGTTTGTGCATGATAGGTGCTCCAATAGGCAGCTCAACTTGTTGGAATGAGTGGGGCTCATGTTGTTGTCGAGAGAACAATCATTGAGATAAATGGCGGCGATGAATTAATGAGAAGGGAGAAGGCAGGGAAGAGTGAATGAATAAACGGACTAGTTATTGACACTGAACTGATTTCCGAAAGGAAAGCATTTGTGGAATTCCGTGAAACCCTTCAAATTAGGATGGAGGCTTTCCTCATCGAAATGAAAGGATGCCCAACATTCTCGAGCACAAATACTAATCAACTTAGTACAAAAGCAAGAACAACGAAGTCAAAACAAAGCTCATTATTTTCCATTTTAAAAGGAACTCAATAATAGGACATTTAGTAGTGAATAGTGACGCTGTCTGTCTGTGAAACCAACTCTGAAGCATTCTGTTTCTCGTTATCGTTTTTTAATATTTTATACTTTTTTAGATTAGTTTTTCCCTGCTTCAATTTGATTTCTGGTGATGATGATGATGGTGAATGTGTTGTTTGTTAGAGTTTAGAAATGCATATTATTTAAATTCAATAGTATTTAATTTGCAGATTAAACAATATAGTAGAATAACTTTATGATGATATTGTACTACACCAATTTGTTTTCTGCAATTAAGAGAACTTATGAAGCGATTGATTGGCATCAATTATCGAGTGGAGTAGGAAGATGAAAGGTGCAATATATAGTAGTAGTATCATTTGCCCAAGCCGTACGGAGTTACATGATGATATATATAAACTCGTCCATACTCCCCACAACTCCAGCACACACAAAAGCTTTCCCAATTTGTTTGGTGAAGGTCGTCGCAGTTGATTCTGTACAGCTTGTATAGCCACCAACTCCGAAATACGAGCCAGGAAATTAATCCCTTTTTTGTGAAAGACTGGGGCGCGTAATACAGACGCATACGTGAGCAAATGATATGACTTAATGGTAATTATTACCACATATATGCTGATTATAATGCGCCCGTGTAATGGTTCGGGTGCTCTTCCCGTTGACTCGACTTGAGTTACTCGCTCCTATTATGTAAATACACAAGAGCAAATTACGTCGGTAAAAATGTAAGTATTCCTGACTACTGACTTGCGGCGCTCTTCTAACTTTTCTGCTTCATCGATTATTATTGCCCATTTTTCCCTTTTGGACTCTTCAACCTATATGCCAGCTCCGCCTATTTATTTTGCCGTTCCTTCATGACCATAATAGACATCAAAACGGGAATAATACGTCAGCCTGAATATCCAATACATACCCACGACATTTACGGATTGTATTACATTATCTTGTTCCAACCATAACGCACACATCTGACGGGGAACGAGTATCCAGGAGCAGTCACATTTTTTTCCTCACAACAGGTAAAAAAAATATTATGTTGAGCAAGTGTATTGTCTCTTTGACATTGCACAGGTATAATAACAACAGTGTGCATAGGGGTAGCGGATTCACCGGAGAAAAATCTAGTATACATTAGCAAGTGAAACATCACGAACCAACCAGTATCACACAGAGAAAAAATTGGTGTACTTGTTCTCATGCATATTTTAGGTTGAGACCGAGGAAAAAATGGAGAGAGTTGGCAGCAGCAGCAGTGCCACTCTCGCGTACCTGCTTTTTTGTGCTCGTCTCTTTCGCTTGTTTCCTTCCGTCAGAATATGTAATTTGGTGTGGCTTCGGCTTTATGCGCTATCTTGAGCGGGGAAAGCTATATGAACTTTTGCCGGCGGTGAATTAGAGAACGGAGTATAAAACGAGGAGTTATCCGTCTTGGTCACTCAACTATACTCTCTTTTGTATCTCATTTGCAAAGTTAAGTGAATACATGGAAATGAAAGAAAAATCCGCCTGCTTTGTGTTACACTGCATGAGATCTCAGATCACCTGTCACAACCATTCTTTCCTTTCTTTAAAGGGGCTAAAAAATATATAAATGGTTTGCATTGAGGTAGTTTTTTTTTGCTTGTGTGGGCAATGAGAGAAAATTGGATTGCCTCGTTCTTTCTGAGGAAGAAAATGAGGATCATTTAAGTGCGACATGTAGAGTTCGTCATCCATCCCTCGCTACGCACTTAATATTAAGCAGATAAGTTTTGGGTGGAAAATGAAATAAATGAATTGCAAACAATTCCTCCTGCAGATCTGCAGAGGAGGTTCAGGAGGTCTACAAAACACGAAAGTAGAGAAAAACAAGGGAGCAACATTCCATCATTCCTGTTTATCTCGTACGTATCTTTCATTTGGAAGAATATAGAAACGCTTCAATGATAATGGGTCTGTTTGTGTGTCACCAGTATGACACATAATGGAACAGAAGAAACAGAGTTTATATAGGTATGGGTAATATAGTGTAATGCGTGTTTGCTCTCTGCTGCAGCATGATAATAATCCGACAAGGCATGACTTTAATACTCGCCGCATTATTTTATTATTCTCAACTTTTATGGTGGCCATTTTGGTAGAAATTGTGTGGACACTCGTCCAGATCGCTCGAGTGTATTACAACAGTTCGCGACTGCTCTTGTGTACTGTTTTTTTTGTAGTGGTGGTTCAGCAGAGACAACGTTCTCCAGTGGCATTAACAATAATAATAATAATAGCATGTAATAAATGTTTGCAATGGTATTTATTCCACTCTTGTGGACACGCACACACACCCCAAAGCAACACCAACATACAATCTTAATGCAGATTCGGCGTTTTTTGTCGGAGGTACTCGAGCTGGGTCAAAAGTTAGCCAATGTCAGTTAAGCCTACCCAACCGATTTTTTTTTCACAAATTTTACTTTTGACTTTGCTTTTAAAAATTCTGACAAGATAATGAGATATGCAAATTAACGAGTGAAAGTCGTGTGTCGGATTATGTATGTGCTGCAGTCAAAGGAGTATTTTTTGACATATTCTTCTTCCTTGCCCCTTCGTGATTTTTTGTGGTACACCCACCAAAATATTACATACGTTACTCATATGCTAATGGAAACAGCACCTTCCAGGTAAAGCCACAAACTAGGAAATAAAGTAACGATTGAGAGAGCACTCGTGCGAACCATGGAAGTTCCTTTCATAAATAAATTTTTGAATTGAAGTAGCCATTTCTGAAGCCAGAAACAATACTTGCATACAAAAAACATTTTTGAACCAGGATAGAATCGAATGGAATTAACAATTATTCAGAATTGACTAGTCTCGAGTGGTTCCATTTCAATTTACTTGCTTTCTCTCGGTTTTAGTAATTAAACAGGTAAAATAAATTTAAGGAGCGGTCCACCGCAATCGAAATGTCCGTTCACCTTCAAATTAAAAAATAAAAAATACAACATGCAGGACTGTTGAACTACGAATTTAATCATTCAACTCGTGTTCTCTATTTATATCGTTCTCCAGTAACTACACATAGGCACCGTGGATCTACGTGTGCATTACTTTTTCATACTTTTGGAAAACATGCCTGCCTCCTGACTTGGCTTGGGAAACATGTTTTGATTGTGTGAGTAGGAGAAGAAATCGCTTCTTAGAGTTTGCACAATAGACAACGCGAGTCTCGTTAAATCTCCATCACTTTTTTTTTCAACGAAATTTGCTTGATAGCTTTATCATTACATTTGGTGGCGATGATGTATTTTACGTGCTTTGTGTGCCCAAAGTTTTTTTTAGTTGAATGTTATGATGTTTCTACTCACATACATTCGTCGCAGACTATGTTTATTGTTTAGGATGTTGTGTTTGGAACGGAGCCATTTTCTTTCGATACAATGAATTGCATTACCGTCTCTTCCTTCATTACCCAACTTTACTGCGCTGGGGACCTTGTATAAAATAAAATTTAAAGAATGTTTATTCAAATGTAATATTCTAAATGTCATCACATTTTTTTGCTTTACCCTTCCCGATTTTATGGACACAAAAGCTAGATAAGAACATAAAATGAAAAGGCTTTCGTAAATAATAATTGTATCAATTTTTAATATAACGACTCCAACCAACTTCTTTAAGGCTTTCCAAGTTTAGCTCCTTTTGCCACTCACAAGAGAAATGGAACATGAGTCTTATTTGATATAAAGTTGTACAATATAAGTTTTGGGAAACCATTAATGAGCGCTCTAAATAAACTTTTAAAATCAATTCTGTACCCGCACGGTTGTTAAAAGGGACTGAGGATTGTGTTATTAAAACAGGACACAACTTCAAGGTAACCAGATTTATGTAGGGAAATAAAATTGGGAACTTTTTTGGCTTTCAATTATAACTAGCAGACACACAGAGATGCCAATTTCATAAAGCACCTCCCTATGCTAATAGATAATAGATAAAATGCATCGCTATATGTATTCGATGATGGGTAATATGCATTTCTTTTAGTTTCTTTTGCTGAAAAATGAAGATCGTAAAATTGTCGCACATGGACAATATACATTAAAAATAGACTGCTTTCGTTACAACAATTCCCGAACGAGTAGGTGCGGCTCTAGAACATATGCGCAGTTTGCTCCACCATTAGCTTAACACATTCAGACAAAACCACGCATCTACAATAAAATCTGACGTTGAGCTCATTATGCTATGCTTTTTCCACAAAAGTTTTATATCAGTGAAACAGAATTAGTGAAATAGAAGAAGAAATAATAAAGCAAGAAAGCTCCTTTCTATGTTTTTTTGGGGGAATCGTCGTCGCCGTCGCCGACGATGATGCTGATGATGACTAATTTGGAAAACTATCCTTGGCTTTTTTGTCACTTGTGGAAGATTGCCTCATTCTACGTTTTTTGCATGAAACATGTTTATATAGATAAATACAATCGTTCATTTTTATAGCGCGTATGCATTGCTTGCATGCAAGCCGACATACATTCGTGTCGTGCAAGCTTCTAAAAAGGAAGGAATAAAATGAAGAGGGGAAAAGCTCATTACCGTAATGCCCCAAACAAAAAGTATTTTACGAGAAAGGAGAAAAGGAAAAAAAATGTGTGTAGTGCCATTTTTTTCTTTCTCTCTATGCAGATCAAAATGAATTAGTGGAGAATGAAGTAAACTGAGATTTTTTCCCAATGCTTTCCCCTTTTGTTATCTTGTCCTTTTAACTCCAGCCAAATTCAGAAGATGTAATGACGATTTTCCCTATCTCTTAAAAAAAGCAAACTTGAAACTCAAACACATTTTCCCCTGGAATAAGCTCAACAGAACAGCAGAAGCCTTAAAATTATGGCGGAGAAATGACTTTTGGACGGAGAAGAAAAAAAACCTGCTTGGGAAGTGTTTTCTTCTTTTGTAACAGGAAACTGTAAGTTCGTCCATCCAACAACAATGCTACTCTGATAATAAAACTGAGACGCGCAAATGGTGTCGAAGTTCACTATATATTTTGCTAAAAAAAAGAGAAAGGCAAGGCTTTGGAACATTTCCAGATCGAGTCCAAAAAAATTCTAAAGGACTTTCCATCTCGTCGTCATCACTTCACCAGTTCACCAGCCACAACCTCCACATTACATTTGCGTATGGATCTATGGAGCGTAAATGTAGATGGGAGAAGGAGCATTTACGATGCATTGCATTAAGTCACGACACACGGCAGTGTTCAAATATGCTATTTTTTTCTGGAAATCGTAAAACCCTACTTGTTGTCCTTTTTTTTAAAACTGTGCAAAATTCGTGAAAATGACTCTGACATGTTGTTCTGGAAAAGATGGCATTATTTGTATATTTCTGGCTCACGCTTCTTCTCTCCTCCCTCAATTCTGCATGGCTAATTATAGAAATGGACCAGACTCAACGGAGTGAAAATGCCTAAACTCATGGGATCATGTGTATATATTATTTTGATTAACTCTTCAGTTAATTGAAGTAATTAGTAAATGTACACAATGAAAGCTCCGTAATATGTTTTTCCAAGACCGTTTTCGTGCGGAATTGGAAATTGTTTGGGAGTTAAAAGCATAACACATGCCAAAGTAGGAAAAACTGATAGCTAATCTTAACGTAGTGCCAAGGTACATAGACAGGAAGAAAAGGAAGAAAAAGGGATGAAGTCTTTATATTTACCCGCTTATTTATTATGCACCGTTGGCTTGCGCAAATTTTATGCAAACATTGTCACATGATAGTGGAGACTGTATAAATCAGAAGGCTGGAGATTTTATAACTTGTGCTCTTCTGACTTTATTTACTAATATCTTGTGACACCCGATCCTTCCGCGCTAGTGCCCACGAAATCTCTAAAAAAAATGTTCCTACTATTTGTTATCTTTTGCCTTTTTCAGCTACAAGCTATGACTTTTTTTACTTCTTACTATTTTGTGAGCAAACATTCCATTGCATAATAAATACAAATGCAGAACTTGCTTCGAAATAGTTGTTGTTGTTTTAGCTTGGAAACAAGAATGAACGACTTTTCATTAATAAGTATTTTTATCTGATGAACCATAATTTACGTTTGGGTTTTGTTTATATGAACTTGTGCTTGTCCCTTTTCCGTTCGTGTTTAGACACAGTAGAATCGATTCGATAGAATAGATAAAGCGAAACACAGTCTCAGTGACATCCGCCTCATTCGTTTCTCTTTTCCTTTCGCAGATGTGAACTTAATCATTACTTGACACGCAAGGAGCCACATTGCTTTAACTCTGTTGGATGCTAGACCCGAGAGGTCACTGAAAACAAGATAATGTTGAAAAATGAATATCCGGAACATTTCCCTTTTCCTGGACGACATACCCCCTCGTATTTTTTAATGTTTGAGGTTGAATGAACAGGCTTGACATAGACAATGCAAAATTCATTACATACATACATACATTGTGATAATTTATTCCTTGAAGTATACAACTTTTATTACGAATATGCAAAGAATCACGGATGAAGATAATTTTCACCTGGCTCATTTCGAGAACACTTCTTAGACGACTTGAAGCAACTACTCTCTCCGAAACTAGTGACATGATGTGCAAATTACAAGTAAAGAAAGAATTGGCACTGGCAGCAATTGCCCATTAAACCATTGAAGTTCTCCGTCTCCCTTTTGTAAAAAAGAAGACACCATTATTATTACTCTAGTGCTGAGGTAAAATTGGAACTGGAGAAGGAAGTTGTGTCACGCAAGGCTGGATGCGTTCAGGTGCTCCGTACATTTTGTCTCCCAAAACTTACCTTTCCTTCTCGTATTGTTTCCTTCCGAGTGCCATAATTACATTATGGGTTTCATATGTAATAGTAAAATCGAGAAAAATCCGGGGGAGTCGTATACATTGTATACATATTTAATGTATGAATTTATGTGCATGTATTTTGGAAGAAGTAATTCCAGAAGGCTGTTGTACTCATCTTGAAAAAAAGTGGAATTCTCGAAAGACTTTTAGGCTTGCTGGGAGCATTAACTAGTCTTACTTTTTTCTCCTTGATTGCTCTTTTGTGCCTTTTTCTCTAATCCAAAGTCTCAATCCAATTCCTTGACTTTCCTCATCCGTACAGGGCACATAGTATATAGTCGTAGTAGGTAGTTACAGAACTAACTTGTTTTGTTCACGTAGAACAGTGACTTCAGAGATGACAGAGATAAAGGGGAAAGAATGGGAAAATTTGGGGTATATGTGATTACTGGAATATGTGTGGCTTTCCAGAAATTGACCCTTTATTGAGGCGTAGTTATATTCTCTCGTGGAATGAGAGTAAATCAGTACATCTTTTAAATAAAGTATATGTATATAACATGGTCGCGAACCTACATCTTATTACTTTGGCCTGTACACAACCGTATTTTCATGCCTAGTTTATTTAAACCCTGCTCCAGCTGTTTTGTTGGAACAACAACATCTCTGGATTTTTTTTGCTCGCACACATGGCTTGCCATTTTGGGTGATGATCCTGTCGGGGAGGTAGCGCCAAAGAGATGGTTCGATGGTTGGAATGTTGTTGCAAAAACATGACAGGGACAAAGTCTTTTAATCCTTCCAAAATGGCTATATTAGGAGAGAAAGAGAGAGGGAGGAACAATAACGCTAATACAATCTCTATTGTATATTATGCACGCACGTTGTTAGAGAAAGTCGAATACGTGAGAGAGGTGACAATGAGGAAAACCACATTTTACGAGAAAATTCCCAGCTTCCCTTTTATTTGTGAGGTAGGAAAACTACAAAAAGTTGAAACAACTGAGTACAGCCACCTACACGTGTGGTCTGGTCTGAAGGAGACGAGAATCTGCAGAAGGGGACACAGTGAAAATTCTTCCTTTTTGTTCTCTTCTTCAACCACTTTATACAAGCCACACTCTGCCTCTGCCATCAATTTTTTCGTGTTTTTCTCACCTCCTAAACTACAATATTAATGTATAAGGAAAGGCTCCTTGTGCGTTTCGCGGATGAATGGCGCGAATTAACTTGGCTTCCACTCCATAACCCTGAGTCTTTACCTCCAAACCCAACAAATTCTTCTTTTTTTATTCACTAACAACGCAAAAAAACCTTTTTTTTCTGTAAATCCTTTTCACTTTTCAAAAGTGAACAATGAAGCTTCCAGAGGATTCGTTTCAGGCCCGTTTCACTTCCACGAACGGGAATGAAATAGGTCTAAAGGAGACGAGAATCTGCAGAAGGGGACACAGTGAAAATTCTTCCTTTTTGTTCTTTTCTTCAACCACTTTATACAAGCCACACTCTGCCTCTGCCATCAATTTTTTCGTGTTTTTCTCACCCTAAACTACAATATTAATGTATAAGGAAAGGCTCCTTGTGCGTTTCGCGGATGAATGGCGAGAATTAACTTGGCTTCCACTCCATAACCCCGAGTCTTTACCTCCAAACCCAACAAATTCTTCTTTTTTTTATTCACTAACAACGCAAAAAAAACCTTTTTTTTCTGTAAATCCTTTTCACTTTTCAAAAGTGAACAATGAAGCTTCCAGAGGATTCGTTTCAGGCCCGTTTCACTTCCACGAACGGGAATGAAATAAGTCGGGATTTAGTTTAGGAGCGAGCCTTCTCTATAGCCTTTTTATATGTGGTCCGGGGGCTTACAACAAGTTATTGTTGCATTACTTCGAAAAATTAGCGACTAATGGGTGCGATTTCAATCAACTCCTTGTCAGAGCCCTTACTTAAGTCTTACGGAGAATTGGTGATCTGTAAGGTATAAGCTTTTTTGCAGAAACGAGTAACAATCACGGAATGAACTTTTTTGTACCGATGTGAACGGAAATATGATGATCAGAGGGAAGGGGAAAAGCATGTCGACCATGACACGGAACACTTCTGGAGACAAGTCTACTCCACCACCACTAAATTATGTCGGTAATGGAGGATAACCGCCAACCGCGACGTCCACTGAATGTCGCATAGTAAATCTCCGTGGGTGGACTTCCCATTCCCCTCTACTTTTAGCTTCCTTGTTTGTGAGCATAAAGGGAGTTGTGGACGGATTGGAGCGTTGATGGTAGGACTACAATCCTTGCAAGTGATGATGCGTCTCGTCGACGTGTTTACGAACAAGAACGGAATTTTGGTTGCCCTTCGGGCGGTGGTTTATGGACGCACGGAGGCACATTCATTGTTGCCTCTCACTTCCTGTTTGAGTTGCCCTCAACTCAAAAGTGAAAAGCGAAAGTCATGAATTGGACTCTGAAAACGAGGACGAATATTCACGACGACATTCATGAAGCATTTGTCGAGTAAACAGACAGAGGAACTCGCATCCTTATTTCGATAATTTTTGAAAGACGAAACGTTACAATCGTTAGTTTTACCATTTTTGTTTCGCCAAACAGGAAAGGAAAATTGAGCATAACAAATACCTTCGAGCAAGTGTGCGCAGGCAATAAAGTCAAGAGATACCTGGATTTACAATTTGAGCAGAAAAGTTTGCACTGAGAAGGTAACAAAGCATTCGAGAATGTTCTCTGGACATTTTAATAATAAATAAATGCCACTTCCGTCGAAAAATACTAGAGTCGCTCTGTGTGCATTAAAATGATTAAAATTGTATCTTCTCTGGACAGTTTCATGGAGCTATGCATATACTAGTCGCAGTTTTTTGCAATGTCGTTCAATTTAATGCAATGCCTGAAGTTGAAACAGAGGATTTCTTGGGACATGATAAAGTGATTTTCTAATGCGTTGGAGGAATTTCTCCTTGAAAGTTGGATGGATTTACGTGAATAAATAAGACTCCAGAGTCAACTAAAAAGATTCTTCTTTCACTTTTGTGACTGTGACCACCTTGAAGCCAGTGCCACTTGTCCTTTTCAACATTTTTAGACATTTGAACACATCTTAACAACAAATGGAAGCGGAGCAGGAGGGCTTCCCGCAACAAAAAGTAACTTTTAAAAAAACTTATTTTAGTGACATGATTATTATGTGCATATTCCGTTTTTGAGTGAGCACTTGAGTAGCCCGCTGCGTGTGTATACGTGTCGTGTAGATAGATGTGAATAATATTGTTTGAGTTTGCGGCGATGTTCGTGTTGATCATGTTGTGGGGCCACCCTTTCTTCGCTTTTTGTATGTCAAAACTTTTGCCAGATTTTGTCACAAAAACAAAAGTAAAACGGAGAACTTTCCCAACACAGAAAAATGGCTGAAGGGTGTGCTATATGCTGCATTGATATGCACAGAACAACAATATTCAGAAGAAACAACAAAGTTCGTTTACGTTTTCATCTTGTAAATTACAAAACATCAAAACACCGCTGACACGTCCAAGTCACACTCCATTTTTGAGTAGGATAAAGAAAAGTTGTAGACAAGTGAGAGCTGACACTGTGTCATTTTCATTTCATGCTTTTTTATTTGTTGAAAAAAAAGTCTCGTTATATAGACTCTCAAATTTCAAACGTTGACAAGAAGCACACCTAATCATTAGCAAAATAGATGGAAAATTCAAAGGTACATACATGAATGTTCCTTAAATTCGTATTCACCCGCATCATTTTTTTTTATCTTATCTTGCCTTCAGATTATCTCCGAAACTTGGAGCTAGCAATGCAAAAAGTAACTTTTCTACGAGCCACATAGGTCGACACTACCGTCGATTTCCTAATGGCACACATTCTTGTCCTTCGCTCATCTTTGCCACAGGGAGCACATTTGCAGTTCGGCGGAGAAATAATAATGGGCTACAATGAAAAGTTTTGCAAAAAGTTGCATCATAATCTCCTCAACCTTCTTCATATTACATAATGTCCTTTAACAAGCATTTCTGACAACTCTAATTTTCCCTTTGAGAGAGGAACGAGGAAACAAGATGTTCCAGAGATAGTGTTTCAAAATCTGCAATTTAAAATCTACAGTTACTCGGGGCCAGGAAATGCTGCCTTGGATTAATTTTTTGGCCTTCATATAAAATGCGAGGTTGTCGTAATTACCTTATTCATGCCTTCCCAGAAAGAACGCGCATGAAAGAGCAAAAAAAAATTGTGAAGGGAATGAACAGAGCGGACCAAAAATGATTCTGGGAAAGACGTATCACCTCAAACTTCATATTTCCTCCCTTTCCAACTTAATTTGAAAGGGAAAATGATACGGAGGGAGAAATGAGGAGGAATGTAATAATAAGCTTAAGTAACGGATATATGCGAGTTGATCATTACTTACATCTCGCAAGATCACATCTCGGTTCCTCTTCATCAAGATGAAAAGAGTAGCAGCAGACTTACTTTCACATTATTACAATATTATTAGACACACACACAGACACGAGTCTCTGTTTAACCTAATTATCTCGTCGACTCCATCATTCCATCTCTATTATTACCACGACTTACGTTCTCCGCCTGGTCCGTTGGCACACTCATGATTCCCGAAACTACATTGTGATGTTCCAAGGCTAGAAAGCTGTTCCAGTGGGGGAGTTTTATTTTTGGTTCCTTCAAGAACGTGCTTGAGTGAAAGGAGCTATCCATGGAAAGCACGATCCTGTTTGAGGATATTATATTATTTTTCAATAGGCGCTATTATTTTTTTTTCTGGAAGATGCCAGTTAATTAAAAAGTTTGAGAATTCAATGTAATTTAGAAAACTATGCACCAAAATGATGGGCTAAATGGAGATTATTTTATTTGCCTTGGAATTTGGAGCCAATTGGAAATGAAGGAACCGAGAAGGAAATGCAGTGATGTAATGCTCATCCAGGAACTCATTTGAGAGACGACTTTTTTTACAAGGAAAACAAGAGCCTTGCATGGCACACACACAAGAGTGACTTCTTTCGTGCCCGACCAAGCGTTCAATAGGCAACTGCTTCCTTTCCAGATGTGTCGAGGAGATATGGGTAGGATAATACCATGTATTGTTTGCAATGAGAAACTGATGAGAATTGCAGAAGTTGTCTAGAGTTTGAAATAAGACGCTCTTAACAGCCGTACAAGGTCCTCGGAAGTGTGTGTGTACTTCCAACTTCCCCTATTACACGACTGGATGGATCTGACAAAATATAAACGGAGGATGAGCGCACAGAGATTTCAAGAGAGGCAATATAACATTTTATTATACTTCTGTACGGATGAGGAAAACAATTCTGATAAAATATTCTTGCCTCTGCAAATGAAGGGACTCGTGAGTGAACGCGAATCACTCAAAATACGCAATAACAATATGTTGTGTAATACATAAAAGGTTCCAAGTCAGAGAATGTGTAGGAGCATCTCTGTTCTTGATGTTATCATTTCAAAATTCCTTGTTGGTGGCCTTCAGTCTTTTTTCATCGGATCATCTTTTGTAGAATGTAGAGAGAACATAAAAGGTTCCAAGTTAGAGAATGTGTAGGAGCATCTCTGTTCTTGATGTTATCATTTCAAAATTCCTTGTTGGTGGCCTTCAGTCTTTTTTCATCGGATCATCTTTTGTAGAATGTAGAGAGTGAAACTTGGCATGACAACTTTCCCTATCACGCTGCATCATTGTCGAGTGGAGCTCTTCATCTGTAGGATTCTCTTTGTTGAGCAATCTTGGTGGGTTTCGCAACGACAACACTTGTGTTGGTAGGGATCCCTCTCAGCATTAATTTTGTTCGATATTATGGAAAAAAGGCGGGTGAAAATTTATTCATGGGGTTGTTCGCAACCTACCTTTTTTTCAAATGAATTGGCAAGCAGAGCTCTGAACATGTGAAATTGAGCCAGGAGAAAATATTTTGTGCAACGTGATTTTAGTCTCAGAATTTTCCCGGACAATTGAAATCCTTTTACCAGGAAGAAAAGTGAGAAAGAGTCAATAATCACGTTTGTCAAACCTCTTTTTAGAAGCTTCAATGCTGTGAGTCCTAAGATGATTTATTTCTTTGAGCAAACTTGGCACGATTTTCTCAAGTAGGAGTATCACGCAAACAACTGTTCCCATTTTTTGAAGAAGGAAACATTCTGTATATCTATTCTATACGCAGCAAAACCTCTGATTTACATTGGACTCCTGTATCGCATTTATTTTATGCTCACAATCTCGTGTCAATGTCATTGCAAAGTTAACTGCACCATAATCATAACTCATCATGACATTCCTCAGTCGATCAGGTGGCTTGTAGTAGTAACCCGTTCTGACTGACTTGTCAGACTGGCAGTCTGCTTACAATACTTTTCTATTTTTGTTTTACTTTTTTATCGATTTCATCAAAATAGCAGGTTTTTATTGCATTAGTGTGTGTGGTTGACCTCAATTCACTCTTGTAGAATGGAAGGCACGCTCATTACAGCATATGGAGCCACTGTTTTTCTCGACTATCTTGTTTACAGAGATGAGACCCACATCAAAATGGTTGGTGAGTGGAGCACTCTACCACTCTCCAAGCTATTTCCATCCGGTAAACCGCATTACTGACCTGGCTATGACCTCTGGTATTTCGGTGAATACACAAAATTGGACGTACTAAACGAAGAAAATGACCACGCACCGAAACAACAGGAGCATCAGTCAATCGCTTGCTTTTAGAAAGCGTACATGGAAAAGGGATTATTGTGTAATGACCTCGGCTGTGTCCCTGTAATAAACACTTGATAAAGCTCATTTTCCTCCGCTGCTGGAAAAAGGTTCTCGTCCGATCAGTGAGGAAAAAAAGCGAGACTCGAAACAATAAATACTGTCTACAGCTTCGAAAGTGGACCTTGTAATTGTGAGCCAGCAAATGGGCAGCAAAAGTGGTGTTTATCGATTTAGTTTTTTTTTGTACTCACCCAGAGCGTCGTCCGTCATTCAGGCAGTCACTTTAAATAAAAGATTGGTAGGTGACCATACAACTACACACACACAGTTTCCTTTCATGGTTTGCGTGAACGTCACGAAGAGCAAAATTCGAGAAAAATATTTTTCCCTGTTTGTAGTCTGCCCGATTATGAATAGTTTTTTTAGGCAGAAAAAAAAAGTTGTTTGTTAAGCGAAAGCTGTACACTTGAAGGAGGAAAAATGATACAATTTTTGCTGTTGAATTGGTGACAGTTCCAGTTCATCATGGTGTCATCCTGGTAGTGCTCGTGACACAAGCATAACTACTCCTATTCACAGTTGTACTGTATTGTCAGTCACCCTGGTTCTTTTTTTAGCCCACTCAACAACACTTTTTTACATGACGGAAATTGTGGCTCCTTGTAAAGGGTGAGTGAAGTGAAGGAGTATACTCGATTCAACTCAAAAAAACATTTTTCATGGTGATGATGACGACACCAAAGTCGTTCTTCCGATATTTTCTTTTCTATCTCACTTTTTTCTGCGCATTGTTCAGGCCAATTTAGATGGATTACTGCACGACGGAAAATTGTCGTTGGATTTTAGATTGGAAGAGCTCGCTGCTCCTCACTCATTCACAATATGCAAAGTGTGTCCATTTTTGTCTGCTAAATGTCATCGTGAAAGAGACTGGGAAAAAAGTATATTGTACCTTGGTGATCCATCCAACTTTTTCTCCTCTATTATATCTCCTGTGGCGCTTTCACACCATTCATTCGTGCACAGCAAGTAAATAGACGTGCACAACCCGCGCACCGAGAAAAATAGCTCTCTTGAGAGATGCCTCTCCTTCATCCTTCTCGTCCGAACGGCATTTTTTTTGGGACGAGAAAATGTGAGAAAGGTTGTGCCATTTGGAACTATGGCGACCTGGTACATAATCTTTTTCCTATTTTTCCCCCTCCATCGTCTTTCCAATGCCTTACCAAGGCTACTTGTCTGTTTTCGATCCTTTTGTGTCTAAACACTATAACTTCAATTTGTAGTGGCGCCAGGCGAGCAGGAAGGTCAGAGTGGAAGCACTTTGTCGTACCATTACAAAACGTCAATGTGTCAGGAGTATTTAGCATAATTTATAGTAGCGAGGGGGGACACTACTTCCTTTCCGTGGTCTTTTTTATGGTGGATGGCCAAGGATGCACAAGAAATCGGTGAGGATGCCAGGAAGGAACACAACACGTGGACAATCTAAAGCAAAGCCTGCTTCCGTAATAAAAGCAAGAGCAGTTTACATTTCTCTAAATAACGATCATCTTCGAATTCAACAACTGTTTCAAAAGGAAGCCATCTGGGCTTTAATAAACTTCCAACAGCTCCTGCTTTGCGTCTACCCTTATGTCTTAGAGTAAACAATATACGAGTGGAGCAAAAGATGGAAGACCTGCTGTCGCCCAATTTTATACACCACTTTATCTTCCTGCCTCACAAAAATCATGTAGAAAATGCATTTCTGCAGAGATCCACCTGTCCAGACGTGTTGAGGTAGAAAAAACAAAGAGAGCATTTAACTCGACACCACACACGGAGAAAACCCTGTCTCTGCTTCCAAAACTGTGCCAAGAAGCCAGTTTCCCTGCCATGTGAAGCAGCGACAGATTTATTGCTTTTTGAAAACGAAAAATACTAAAAAGGAAGAGTTACATGTATTTCTCAAAATAATTCAAATGGTCGACGAGAGTTGCATGAGTGTTTGGTGCGTAGTTTTTTACCTTTTCATTCTACATTCGTCATACTAGTAAAAATATTATATTTTATTTTATTTTATTCTCCTTTTTGGCACACAATCACCCTCTGCCATTCAAACAGGAGGAGGCTTCCGAAACAAAAAGTGCGACTTCAATTAAAAGCAAGAACAAGTTTACTAATTTTCTCCTCTTGTTTCTGCCTTTTCTTCCTGAAATCACGCTGCTAAAATTAGAAGGTGAAGAGAGTGGAGGTGGCTCTATTTTTGTATACAAGGACCATGCCAGAATAAAAAATGAAATAGAGTCTATCAACTTCCTCCTTTTTTTCCCAGCTCAGTTGCACACACAAGGAAAACACTCCTTTCAAAAAACTGATAGCAGCAATAAAAAATGTTTTGGAGACTCACATCTCGAAAACCCACACACACAAACACACACTATTCACCGAAATGCTCCACTTTTTTTTCTTTCAATTGAAAAAGCGAAAATGAAGAGAGTAGAAGAAAAAAAATCAATTTTGCGTGCATTCCCTTTTTTGTATACAACGTCTGGTCCTGATGTTGATGGTGTGGACACCAAAAATACGAAAGGAGTCAAGAAAATAGAATTGTAAGAGCTTTCCAAGGCAAGCTTTTCAGTTTTTCAAAAGTTGCTTCTTATTTTCTCCTCGAAAATTCCCGCTTCCATGTCTTTACTTATAAAAATGTCGTCGAGATTGAAATGAAAGGAAGCGAAAGGACCGTGACTGTCCTTCATATTTTTCCTGGAAACACATCCACACTTTAAAGAATTAAAGGGTGACGATGATGACGGTGTAATATGGATGCATTCCATGCAAATATATATTTAGATAGAAGAGTCACATTTTGACGAGCAAAGAAAGGCTGAAAAGTTAATTGAATATTCATGAGCGGAGGACGGAGAAACAAGGAAAACTTAGGTTGTGATGCCTCCAATAAAAATGTAAAATTGCTTAGTTGCTTCCAAGAAAAATGTTATCGACAGGGTCTCCAAACAATGCAGGGGAGAAGAGATGCGCTAGACACATTTTTCTTTCTTCGAAAGAAATCCATAAATTAACTCTTGACTGTTACATGGAACAGGACGTCCTTTCTCATTATCACACTTTTTCCTCTCATTTCGTCACACCTTCTTTCCTCCTTTGAACCAAAAAATATTTTTTTTTTCTGGGGAGACATTTTTATATTATATTTTTCCCCCGGTGAAATCATTGACGAAAATTACAAGGTAGAAATTAGTGCAGTGTGGCGTGTGTGAGGAGGAAGCTTGGGTAAAAAATAGATTATCGAATCTTCGCTCTTCAAGAGCTTTTCTACCCTTTTTGTGGCGTGTGTGTGCACTTAAAAAATAAGAGAGAGAGAGCTTTTCCCGTTCTCTCGCCTGTCTTCAGTCCCTTTCTATCTCCATCTTCATTAATATTTCCCATTTACTCTTTGAAAGGCTGAGACAAAGGAGAATGAAAGAAACCTGTGATCGATTCGTTTTCTTCCACACACTAATTTCTTGCCACTATCTTCTCAGACCTGAGAAAACAGTTTTTAACACCTTTTTTTTCGGAGAAAGGAAAAATCTTGAAGCGGAATGGAAAAGTTGTTTACTTCTTACTTAAGGTATCCTTTCGGATGGACAAAGATTAAGTGGAAAAAAGGACAACACACTTTGGTACACAATGTTGAACGAATTTCTTATTTTTTTAAAAAGAATTTCGGAATTTTTAACGTCGAATGAACGTAGTGTGTGCGTCATATGGTTTTTTCCTAGTACCCTATAGTAGTTTGGAAATTTAAAGAAGTTTCGTAGGAAAAAGCACTTTAAAAAATTGACAAACGGTATCGCAAGTTCGTGAAATAATTATTTATACATTGATAACGCTTCATGTCATTTTTAGGGTGTTTTTGCGTTGTTTTTTTTTTGGTTTGATAACACATAGCATCATAGATGACGGTCAGTCACGAAATCTGTCTGACACAGCTTATACAAAATTCATGTGAAATGAAAATGGCTGTCTCGGCTGGAATTTTCCTCGACAGAATAAATGTCAATGCTGATATTTCTTGCACACTCAAATCAGCTAGAGTTCATTTGCTTGTCGGCATACACTTCTCGGCTCATATTTCCCAAATTCGCAGGATATAATCTCGGCGCAAGTAAACATGTTACGAACATGCATGAAAGTAACAGGCTTATCTGGAAAACAAACAATGCATCAAGAAATTGGCAAGCCATGTCTGTATGAAAGGAAAAGGCGGAAGTAAAGTGTACAAGGAAAGGAAATGGCTTAATCATGCAGCTAAATGCATAGAGGGAGAATAAGTGTGTGTCCTCGCAATAAAAATGATGATGTTGTTGATGGAGTGACGGGGCTCTTGGAGTGGATATCGCATTCCGGATATGGCAAATAGAAAAGAGAACGTTGTTACAACAGCAAAAACAACACGTAGGTTCCTCCAAAAACTCAACTCCGACTCCAATGTAATTTCCTTTTCGAGTTTCCTCCCTTCTCGTTTCCGTACTGGGCTGGATAAATAAATGGGATTCATGTGGACATGTAATATTCTTCTTTTCTGGCTTCACAATCTGATCCGAGCATGATTGAGTAAAAAAGACGACGGCGGCGTCGTTGCTTTCTTCCCCATTCTTCTCCTTTGTAGTTTTTCCTTCACTCAAGGAAGAAAACAAGGGAAAAAAGGAGGAGAGCGAAAGTAGTGGTCTCCTGTGAGCACAAGGACGAACACGACAAAACGGAGAAGGGAAAAAGGCCCCAAAGGTGCAATACATATACTCTCTCTCCTCAAAAAAGATATAGCAGGAACGACGAGCGGATTCCGGTGTTGTGGGAGATATGTAGACACCATCCTTATAACTTTTTATACATTCTGTCGTCGTAACCGAAACTGCTCAATTTTCCTCTTCAGTCTTTTACGAATTACTTAATATCGCTTTAACTTCCTTTCCCTTACGACATTCCAAAATATAATGCCTGGAGAGAGGAAGGGAAACAGGTCTCTAGAAAGACTTTCCCTCTCAGTATTTGTCTAAAGTGGAAAAGAGTTGTAGAACACACCGAGTCACAGAGCTTTCTCTCTTTTAATGGACACAGAGTTGGTAGACTTTCTGCCGTTTTTTTTATTATATTCCTCTTCTGGGGAAAATGAGTGGCGATACCGTGGATTAGCATTTCAAGGAGCTAGAGTGTCTCCAGGTCGGAAAAATGGTAATGCGCAACTCATCATTGCAAGGCAATTTCTCCGTATTGCCTAGAGCCTGTTTCGGAGCGGATCAGGTTGACAGTCGTCATCGTAAGAATTGCAATTACATTTTTGAGAAAAAAATAGAACTTTTCCCGTTTCTCCTCATTCCGGTAACAACAAAGGAAGTAATTGGCATTTCATAATCTTTTAGTATGCTCTTTTCTTCTTATTTTGCTGGTCGCAAAAGCACTCCTGCTTTTTAGGATGTGAGGAAATGGTGTTGAGGGAAGTAATAATGTAGGACCGCAGGAAACAAATTATGCTGATTTTCTTCCTTTTACTTACACAATTTCAGATTACCATTACAAATACTAGCTAATGACGTAATCCGAAGCATTGATGCTGGCTTAATAATCTGAGGCAGATAACTACCACCGCATATAATACAAGCAGATATATGTATAAGGATGTGATATATATTGGCTCCGAGGAGTATTTCGTGGTAGCTTTCTGTTCTGGGAAATACGGGTGAAAATGAAGATGGACATGAAAGCTAGTTGTAGGGAATCGTGTAAATGCATTGTTCTTCGGAACGAACATCAGTAAAAAAAAGTTGACGCTACCTTGAATATTATCTTTCACATTTTTTGGCACCCATCCACTTCCACTGTTTAGTGAGCAAACTTATGTGTCGATAGACATGTACTTGATCACACCGCCAGCGGAATATTAGGCATGTCAACGTAATCAGCGTCTTCATCGCAGTTTCAGCCGAAAACTTTTCCCATATGGTGTTTGCCTCACTGCTGGGTGAACCGAAATTGAAGGGGATATCACATAAACGTGATCTTTTTTATTGCTGCAATGTACAGCGAAAACAAATTGGAATCCCCAATAATGCCTGGACGGATAACTTATGTACATACCTATATTAAGTGATATAGTGGCATGGTCAGTTGTCAGAAAGATAAAACTGATAGGTCCCTGATCCTGCCACGCTATTCTTGACTTCTTTCTTTTGTCGTTACAGATTTTGCATAATGTGTTTTGGAAATGTTACCTAGTCAAGCGTGACAAGGCCGCAGTTTTCTTTGGCTACCGTAACCTGCTGAACCTTCCTTGCCTGCTTATTCGTAAATCACGAAATAAATTCTGACGGTTTAAGATTGCACATGACAGTCAATTAGGAGTAAATTATTTTTGGAATGATTTCAAAGCGACGAGAGAAAAAGTTGAAAGATTTCTCGTGTGCATTTTTTTTCACGAGAGACCAAAAAAGAAACTTGCATTTGACGTGTTCACCAGTCGAAATAAAAATCACCACATGTTTTTGCCAATTTTTGTTACATCATCGTAATTTAAGTTTATGGCGTAATGGAGATGTCATAAAAAAACTACATCGTGCATAAGTTACCATACAAGCTGCATGAGTTAGTTATCTAGCCGATCACCTTCATGTATGTAGTTGACATTGCCGTTTCAAGGGGAAAATCCCATGCAAATTAAAAAATCGGAAACTGAAGAAATTACGAAACAATTTCTTTTTGGCTCCGATCACATTTTATTAGGTGCACACTCGTGTTCATCATTGCTATTAAAAGTCAAGTACAAGGAAGATGCAATATTTTATTACCCCCTAAAATAAGTAAAACGGCTATGCTGCGAATGAAAAAGTAATATTATCCGCTTCAGTTTCACATTGCCCCGAAGGACGAAGTTTGAGAGAATGCAAATATTATGCATTACTAAAAAAAAGTTTGTGCTTACCTTTTTCGGTGGAATGGGGCTATAGCTGTCCAAAATTTGAAAGGTCAGAAAAACTGTACCAGCAAACAAACAATTTTTCTAGCATCCGAGTTTGCGGTTAATTTTTAATTTGCCACACAACTCTATGTATACTACATTTACTAGTGGAACTTGAGGGATAAACGATCGTAGTTGTGAAGAGACTTGCTTGTGAAAAAAAAACTATTCCATCGAGCATTCATCGGAGAAACCGAAGTAATTCTACAGGAATGTACACAAGAATCCACAGAACTGTCCACAAATATGCACCAAATATTTACTTGTATAAAACACAGTCCAACTATATATTACAGGAAATCACTATGCTCTAGAAATCAGCGAAATGGTAGACACGTATAGTTTTTTTTTTTGGAAGATAACAATTTTCGAAAGAAACTCCCCACCAAAATTACTATTCTTTTTGAAATTGTGCTCACTTTGGTTTCAAAAGTTCACCCAAACATATGTTTGGGCGTATTTTTCTCTCCAACACTTTTGTTTTCACTCAGTAGTAATAACAATTATTTTAAAAATGATTATCCAGCGGGCGTGTGCGCTTCACATGCAGAAATCTTCTTGGTTTCGCACGACTCAGGGTGGAACAACGGAGGAACAAAGTTGTGCTTTGCGTGACGCAATACAAAATAATATTCTGCTTCATGCTCGATGTCTGCCACAAGACTGCCTCATGAACAGAGACTGCTATGGAATGGAATTATGGAGGAGCTTGTCGCTTTCACAACCTGCCTCCCTAAATGTTCTTCATAACAACGGAAAGCCTGCAAACATTGAGCGGTATACTCACCCAGTGACTTTCTTCTCCACATTTGTCTGGCGCGGCGAACTTTCTCACCATCTAAACAACATGGGTACAATTGCAACTGTCGTTCGTTAGCGTATGCTTAACCCGCCAACCTTTCTCGTCAGAAAGAAAGAATTGAAGCCTTGTAGCATTTCCCATTGTTTTCGGAGGCATCTCTCCTTTTTTAAACAGTTATAGCAGAAGATACAACAACTTTTTCTCCTGGAGGTTCCTTATATTCCATTACACCTCGTGTATAATGGTCTCTTTGTGTGTGTCACTTTATTGGTTACAATAATGCAACTTACTGTTATCATAAGAAGGAAAGTAAAATGGGAAAATCTGGAATTATGCTCTACGTGAGTTGGCGCGCCAAACCAGAAGTATCCCTCTTTTTATGGAAGTAATTTTGATCCAGCAAAAATTTCTGTACGTACCTTTTTATGACTGTTTTTATGATGGGAAGCAGCATGGCAAAGAAGCACATTTAAAAAAAGATCACAACAAAGTATCTTCATTAAGGTAGTTTTAGATTATTTTTATTGCTGGATTGTTTTCGTAATGCAGAAGGATGGAAGGACGCACAGGACACAAATTAGGACAGCGCTGGGAGGAGTTGCACGCAACATGGCGGAAGCACTGAGAAAGCTGGAGCAGGACCCGATCCTGTTGTCGGCATTTGGAGAAGATCTTTTCGGAAGAGAAATACAGTCCCAGTTGGGACAACTGAAAATGGTACTTGCTCATTTTTAAAATGTTTACCTGTCTGCAATCTTGGAAAGCATTATATATTGTGAGTAATAACGTTTTCAAATGAAGGACCATTCCAAAATGCTGCTGTCGAGGAGCTCTCCCACTGCAGTTTACGCTGCCTTGCTCAACAGCGACGGCGAGTGTCTCTTGGGAATGGGTGACATGTCAATTCACGAAGAAATTGGATGCGAGTACATCTCTCAGAATCGAGGTTTGTTGGAAAACGCTCCAATCGTAGTAATGGACGCCAACTTGTCTTTGAGTGCTATTTCATGCATACTAGAAATATGCAGTGAATCCAACACTCCGGTCTGGTTTGAGCCCACGGAAATCCGGAAAGCCGAAAAAATTTGCAAAGTTGCTCGCCGAGAAAGTCTAGCTGCGGTTTCCTACATTTCTCCAAACATAAATGAACTCAAGAGTATTGTAAAGATAGGTGCGCCAGTAAAAGAATCTGGTCCGACAATAACCTTTGACCAAACCATTTCCAACAGTGGTCTGAGTGCGGAAGAACAGGGTGCGGTTGGGGACTGTTTTCAGGTCTTTCCAGAGTTGAAAATGGTACTCCTTACGAAGGGTAAGGAAGGAATTATCGTGATTTTCAAAAACCACACAACCAATTCTTTGAGCATTTTGAAGCAACCCGCTCCAACAATAAGCTCTCGTGACATTTTAAGCGTGTCCGGAGCTGGAGATTGCCTGAATGCAGGCATAATTTCGGGAATATTAAAGGGACTCTCTTGGAGTGAGTGCGCCAAACTAGGGTCAGAATGTGCAAGACAATCCCTGCAAACAATGAAAAACGTTCCAGATGCTTTCGTGGAATAAAACCAGAAACTGAAGACAGATTGCGCAATATAAATTATGCAACTTTGCTGAATATCAGCTATGTACTATGATTTAAAGCAGCAAGCAAATCAACTTTATCGCTTGAAGATGACAACATAATTATTCTAGTAAACCAATAGATATCAACTATTTAATACAATTTACATATAAAAAGCAAAATAATTTTCGTAAAAATGCATAATGTGCAATTACCTTTTCGTGTAAGTAATATGAATCACATAACATATTATTATATCATCATCACATTTTTATACTTGCATATTCGATACAGGATTTGAGAATAAATTTTATTGATTATAAATTAATTAGCTCAAAATTATTTTTTGATCTTTAGTTAAAATTGTGGCTCTTGATGTTATGAACTGAGTATTTGTTGTAGAGTCCCCAAATGCTATTCATTAGTTTCGAATTGTACCTTGCCGGCGGCGGCGGAACTTGCGGTAGTCCAACTGCAATAAAATATTCATCAGTTAATTTAGAGATTATCTTTTATTTGCTCTTTTAGCAAATGTTTGTCTTTGTTGTGATATTATTATACATACCGTCAGCATTGGAGAAGCCCATTGATGCTTGGGGCTGCTTTTCATATTGATCCCGACTGTTGTTCAGGCTGCTGCGCACTTTGAAGGCAGCGTGTGCTCCCATTGGAATGGACGACATTATTGATGTCCCGCACCCTTTAAACGACATTTAAAGTTAATTATATTACTGATGAAGATAATTGAACCATGATTTACTGATGCAATGGGAAATGGAGAGAAATCTTACGTAAGCATGTGGGGCAGGCAGTCGCCAGATAGTCTCCAACTGAGACGACTTCACTTCTCACTTCCGACACCAGACTGACTTTCCGGTTGACTCTCATAAAATATTCGAAAAAAATAAGGGATTTGAGAGAAAAAAATATGAGAGCGGCGCAAGTTGCAAGTAATATCTGCTTCGGCGGCAAATAATTATTGTATCTTTCTCAGACTTCTTGGATTATTGTACTCAATATGTGCTGATTGGAAATATGTAGGTAAATGTTTCAAAATACTATAAATTAAAAATAATTTTAGGTGGAGATCACAGGGTGTGTGTGCACAGTAGAGATTCTTGCTCGACAAACCAGGAAGACCCAAGTTATCCAGTAGATAAGTAGGACAAGGAGACGGTGACAACACTCGGGAAGAGATTTGAACACACCACCAGGCACTGGAAAACTGGCAGCACTGAGGAATGCAAACTAAAGAACTGACACAAAGCACAAGTTGAGAAGACCCGAGAGGGAAGCCCGAAGAAGATGTGTTGCAGCACAAAGTGGTCGTTGGACTGATCACTGTTCCTACCAGATCAAATTATATATGGAAGGAGAAAAAAAAAGAAGTGAAGTAAAAGCACCAGTCGATTGGATCACGCCTTCAGAGAATGCATCATGATTTCATTAAAAATCATTTACACCAAGATCGTTCTCAATCTTTAACAAATGGGATTTATCGAAGTTGCGATTTGAAAATTGCTTCATTTAAAGAATCTCTCAGAAAATTTTTGTGTGGAAATTCAATCGGAGTTCGCGATAGAAGTCAAGCCACCACAGATTTACAATAGGCGCTTCGAGACTTTATTTTAAAAATAAGATTGACATCTTTTATTTTATTTGGGCAATTTTTAATTTTAGTGGATCTCAGGACAGACAACTTGATTTAGTATCGCAGTACTGCTGATTATGTGATCATATCCACGTCTACAAAATACATAAAATGTATACATTATGTTGGCCAGTCTACTGGCAACTGCAGTTATAATAAAGAACACTGATGATGGTGACGGTGCGGTGGTGATAATCCAATACTATCCAGCAGAAGAATAATATCTACTATTTATCACACAAAACATGACGAATATCAAGACTTGGAAACAGTTATTTACGCTCTTGAAGCACACTTTCTGAAAATACATGTGAATTTTGCTTAATATTTTCCTTGCATCTGAACATATTTGTACAGCCACGCACTGAATCGTCTTGGTTGTGTAAATGGTAGTAAAAAGAAGTGATGACAAAAGTTAAGAAAGTCTGAACAAATGAACACTCTTGGGCAACAGTACTTCGTGCACTTATCGATATCGACTGGTGTCATTGAAGGTATCAATCTGCTTTGAAAGATTGTTGCACTGTGGTCGTCACCTCAACTATGATACCGTACTCATATGAGTGAGTTTATCACTTACTCTTTGACTGGAGTCTTTGGACATGCTCTAATGATGGCAAGTGGTAACACTTGCATGTAGCGTGAGTAGATATACCTAAGTATTTATCAGGACCAGGATACTAGGAGGGACGAGATTCTTGTTTGTTAGCGCAGATCGTGTGACAGAGATAAGCTCATTTTTTTAAACGAAAACATGAATTCTTTAGTTCTTCTTAAAAGAGGATTAAATGATAAGATGTCCTCTTGTTCCAATGACATCTCGTCTTTCATGAGCAAAAGGAGGCGGAGGGCATGGCTTAATGGTTTTAG
Source organism: Troglopedetes dispersus (assembly GCA_027744215.1). NCBI lineage: Eukaryota > Metazoa > Arthropoda > Collembola > Entomobryomorpha > Paronellidae > Troglopedetes > Troglopedetes dispersus. Next base: position 58,138 of record JAHZNF010002931.1, read on the forward strand.
TGTGACGACGTCAGCTCCCAACCCTAAATCTCTTATGTTATCGATGATCCTAGATGTTGATAACGAATTGGGGTTGACCAGCGTCTAACTCAATGTGGCTCCACGAGACCACATATAAGTACCTATTAATTAACATAATCTGCCATTTGTTTGGAAGTCAAAAGGCACTTTGAAAAAGTTACCTTATACACCAATCGAAAGAGATCAGCCAATCAGATTAAAGATTAATCATAACAAATCTCTTAAAATAACGTAAAACAGGAGATAATAAGGTTCCCAAAGGTCGCTCCTACTTTATTTATGTATTATGAAAT
>JAHZNF010002932.1:0-10146 GCA_027744215.1 Troglopedetes dispersus
CCAACCAAAAAAAAAGAAGTTTCAAAGTGATAGATAAGCACTTAAACAACATATTTTTTATTGCAGAGTAGTAGAAGGCTCGGACACTTACTTACACGATAGTTCATTCAACCCACATTTCTGCACACACACAAAAAATTGTGGGAGAAGATGGAGACTGCAGAATAGTTTCTTAACACAACCTGTCTGACTTTAAATACCTAATTTTTTTTGCACTCACCTGCTTGAAAAGCAACTTGACACAAAGTCAGTCAGTCACTGGGCTTATTTTTGCATTTTTGGCACACCAGAATTCGAATTAAAATGTTCTTATGGTATCCTTTCGATATCTTGAAGCACCTTACATTCTGTGTTCAATAATGATAAGATGAGTAAGCATTAAGTCGTTTTGTCATGAATGGAGCGAAAATTGGGACGAGTTGAGAAAGGTTACTTTTGAAAAAAGTGCTAAACCATTAGGACACATGGTCTTGATTGGTTGATAACATCCAAGGTGTCCTTTGCACCACCGATGAGTACTTACTTTACCAAACAAATACACACCAACAACAACGGTGTTTTATCACCGAAAATAAATTACCAAGAATGATGCAAGTCTGTACAATAAATCCTACACTCTTTTAATACGAATTTAATTGAACACTTTTTTTATTGTTGGAGACACAAAAGCGTGTATGTACCATAGGGTGCCAAGTCCCATTCTTCGTCGAGCTTCCTTTTTCCGATTTTTATCAGAATGGCTTCCAAAATTGCATGTTACAAGAATCTTGTTCCTTCGCACAAAGAACACAGCAGATTGTTATGCAAGGCAAGATGTTAAATCACTCATTATTATTATATGTGGTTGTTTCTTTATTGTTCTCAAAACGGATCTAAAATGTGTGTATACATATATCTGAGTACACATATAAAGCTCTGCTGGTTGTATTGGGGTACCTATTAAATCACGTCACAGCTAGACTTCTGCGGAAGGGCTATTCAAATCATCGACTATGACGAAATTGTAGGACATGCAATTAATAGGTATTCACGATCAAGAAAAAAAAACTTTCTCTCAACAACAAACAAGAGAATCAAAACGCACAAGCTAACCTGTGTGCAGTTTGTCACCTTCTTGATACATTCTAGAAATTGCTTATCATACCTACCAATACCGAATCCACTGATAATACATAATATTTAGCTAAACTAGCCAGCCAGAGATTTTAAGTGAGCGACGTTGTGATTTATCAATTTACGAAAAAAATGGTGCAAAAAGAGCAAGTTAGTATGCTTTGAAAAATTAAAACAGATTAATTACTGGGTTGGACTCTTATTTTTGATGATGTAACATTTCACCTGTGTCAATTAAAAATGTCACAACTTATTCTTGTAGGTGAGAATATAAAGTGAAGCAAAAATGGTTTTTCATGCTTTCATTTGACTATTACGTCGTTTTTACAAATTAAATCGTGAGATGGCTGTGGTAGGTACGAAGGTGACACTTTGCGATAGATAAACAAAAAAAGTTTTTAGAAACGTAGAAAAATGAGTTTTAAGGGTCTGGTTATCATGAGCGATGGCGGAACGTTTAAAACATTTATGTATATGCAGGCGAGTATCCGTGTATAAATATTTGGCCACCTTTTATCCTTTTAAGTAATGGGTTTTTACTTGAGACCCAGTCTTATCTCAAAACAAAATCGAAAAAAAAACAAATGATGCCCATTCTTGCAAGCATATCCGTTAGCTTGTCAACATCAATAATGAATTTTTGATTATGCAATGGGTAAGCCCGCTATGAAGGGAGGTAAATCCAAGGAACATAATCTTTTGGCAAATTGATGGCCTCTCAGCTACTAAATACATCCACGTTTGACCATAATAATAAATAATGAATATAACAATGGTCGCATGTTTATAATTTTTATAACTTACTATTAATGATTTCAACTGCGCCCGAGAGAGAGGTCTTGAATCAGGATGTGAATAAGGAACCTTATTCACAAGCTTCGTTTCCAACTACTGTTGGATACGAACATTTCTTGCGACAACATAAAGGTTACCTCATTTTAAAATTCCCCGAAGAGAATTCCCAATTTCGTTACGCGACGTTAAAGCCAGAAAAATTTTAATATGATAATTATTCAGAAGAGGGATCATTGACAGTAGAAAACATGGATTTGCTGTAAAGTGGCAATCAATGCAGAATGAAGCAACAATATGTGTACCGTAATTGTAAATTAATTAACCGAATGAGCATAATAGAAGTTCCGGTTTCACAATAGAAATCACAAGGAGATTCCCCCTTTTGCATTATGAGTGAAATATCGAATATCGTATTTCGAGCCGTCTCATTATGAATTTCTACGGACACATAAATATTGGTAGTCTAGATTGCCTGACTTGCGATGGCATAAATAGTTTCATTGAAATCCTTCTTGTCATCTATTTCTCTCCCATTTTTCAAGGCACAAGTGACGGCCATCTTCTCCATTAAATTCAACTTCCGTTTCGTCAAAGAAAGCAAAAAAAAAGAATAATAACTTCACCATTCTCAACGCTTCTCACTTTTGCGTACATTGAATATTTTTTTGTGCTTGTATTATTCATCTGCTACACAGTCTGCGCATGTATTATTCATTCTTCTAAAAAATCTTACTTTTAAAATTAAAACATAAAAAAACTAAGCTCCTTCCTGAATTTCAATTTAGGCTTCACTCGAGATAATAAAAAAATCAAACTGCATTTATTTTCTGATGACAATCATTTGTCAACATTCCGCATTGCAATCTTCACATTTCCTTGTGTGTCCACCAGCAAAAATTGCTTCTGTCCTGAGTTACTGCTGCTGCTACTGCTGCTGCTGTCCACTTTTTTTCTTGTTGTGATAGATTAAAAATACATTTCTGAACAATTCTACGCTTCATTATCATTATTGTATCAGATCTCACCCAGTGTATCATCACGCTTATCATCATTAGCCAAAAAAAATATGGGCAGCATTCAACAGGAGGAGCGGTGGTAAACGACGTGTTTTTTAGTGGACTTAATGCACCAGCACAAAAAATACATAGATTGTGTAAATTGTCGAGAAAGTGAAAGTTTACGTGTGTGTTCAATGCACACATGCAAGATGCACGCACACACCGTCCAACAACTATGATGATGATCAATATCACCAAAACTTATTGTATATGATTCATGATCTTTCACGAAACAAGTCGTCATCATTTCTAGTACAACTTAGAATATATTTTTTTGGTAGACACAAGAAACATAATTATGAGATGCACTTTTTTGGCCGGTCTTGTACCCTTCTGTGCTCTTTTTTTTCTGCTTCACCATTAGCTCTTTTTTTTAAAAAAAATATGACATAAGCACGCACGTTTTAGAAGGAGAGAAATGAACGCAAGGTGGTATGGAAAGTGTGCACATTCAAACTGAACCATTTAATATGCTGCCAGATACCCTTCGAAAAAAATTTTTGCACACAGGTTTTCTGTTGGTTGACAAAAAATAGTGGATAACCACGTTGTATAATAAAAATATGGTATAACATAATCATAAATGAGTAGTGAGTACCTTTTTATCAGCTTTGTTGGATGGCCATTATTGATTAAAATGTCTCAACTGAAGTTTTCAATTTTATCGAGTGGAGCATCTCAGCCGTCATTTTTATTTTTGAGGTAGGTTTTCTTTTGAAAAGCGAGATTTTAGTGTAAACAAAACTCGTTTTGATGTTTTGTTGTCTACTGCAAGAATTGTGATTCTAGTGCCACGCTTATATATTTTTTTTAAAGTAATAAAAATTGAAAGGAACATGTGCTCAGGTGGATGTGCAACTGAATCATTATTTTGTTTGTCTGCATTTTATTAGAATATTTTTTTGGAAGAAAACCTCGTCCACAAAAAATGACGCTACGTTGAGCAAACGACTTTTTTTCATTTTAAAAAATCACTTTTTCATGGGAAGTTTGCATGCACATAAATGCACAATTTGGTGACTTGATGAGCAAAGAACTTTATCTTGCCGATTGTAGAAAAATTTCTTGTCATTTTAAAAAAATGCTCACATAATAGTAGGCGGTCATACATAATTTGGGGATACTTAAGCAGGTACATATTTTTGTGAAAAGCGGAGAAGTCGAAGAAGATAAAAAAATATGCACAAATGAAATGATATTCGCAAGTAATTGTCACTTTCAGATAAGTTCTATGTAGTTGCCAGAAACGGAAGGAAATTTCAAACACACATTTTTATGTAACCTAAAACCACGAAATATATACAATTTGATTTGCGTCACGAAGAGACACTAATAATATGAACAAAAATGGCAAAAAACAAATCCTCGATATAAGTTACCTATTGATAAGCAGTCCATATCCATTCACACACAAGTAATCCATTATTTAATTTTTTGTAAATATTACATAAAGATGGATATTCCTCCTGACATTGAAATAAAACAGGCATTGTGTGCACACATTTACAAGACTGCAATGTTCTTACCTGTTGACACCTATTCTTTACAGAGAAATTAACAATTCTTGGTTGAACAGTCCCACAAAATGATTAAGTAACCACATATGTGAGAGTATTAAGAATTTCTGTAAAAAAGAAGTATTTTGCATTGTACCAATTTCCTAAGGCTAAAACTTAGCTTGTTTTTTTTACAATTTCCTTCCTCCCATTGTTTTTTGTCTGATTTTGTGGGATGGCTCACTATCCCTTTTTTATGGACACAAGTATTACTTTTTTGTCTGAAAAAGTCTCCCATTTAATTGCGACTGAAGGATCATGTCAAGGAGGTATTAAATATGTGACGCGATCTTCATTCAGTCTGTTATAAAAAAACGTGTCACCACCACTTTGTAACATATGATTGAGCTCCTCCGCTCTTGTCCCAAAATTTTTTTTGGTACGACTGGCTCTAACTGATTCAGCCTTGACGGAAACTCTTAACTGATATACCNAATTGCGACTGAAGGATCATGTCAAGGAGGTATTAAATATGTGACGCGATCTTCATTCAGTCTGTTATAAAAAAACGTGTCACCACCACTTTGTAACATATGATTGAGCTCCTCCGCTCTTGTCCCAAAATTTTTTTTGGTACGACTGGCTCTAACTGATTCAGCCTTGACGGAAACTCTTAACTGATATACCCATTTCTTGTCATCATTGTGCTCATTCATTAGACTTTTAAAATCTCTTAAAAGGCATCATGACTGCAGCAAGGGATGATGATAACTGTCACTTTCATTTTTTGAAACGAGCTCATCTCCAGACATCCACTTCATTTTGACAATCCATTAACTAACAATTATCACTGGCTGACAACCAACTTTGAATCAGAATGTGTGCATTGACACAGATGTACCTAAAACTTAGCCTCTTTATTTTACAGATGCACCAAAAAATTGTGGTGACGCAAGAATTGAAATGCGAAAATGCACAAATATTTCCCCAGCTTCAGCTTATCCTTGCAAAAATATGATTAATTCCTTTTTACTCGATGTTTGTGTGAATTCTTTATTATTATTAATGCGTCATCTTATCATTGTGTTTTTGTAGGTATCGGTATCGACGATACATTCGTCATGCTGGCCTCATGGAGAAGGACCTCGCCACACGACCCAGTTCCCCAAAGAATGGGAGAAACCTATGCCGAAGCAGCTGTGTCCATTACCATCACTTCAATAACTGACATGTTGTCATTCTGGGTGGGCGTGATTACCCCATTCCCTTGCGTCCAAATCTTCTCCATTTACTCTGGAGCTGCCGTAGTGGCCACATACATCTGGCACATTTTCTTTTTCGGAGGTGCGATTGCTTGGAGCGGTTATCATGAGTCGGAAAATAGACATTCCTTCCTGTGCTGGTACACGGCAACTCCGAGATCCAAAATCAGTAAGATATATCATTCTCTTCATAGGAACTTAGAATTTACACGTTGCGGGTAAAAATTTGTGACGACGTTTAAGACTCTCAAATTCCGTGAATTAAAAAACATCATATTTTCACGAGAAAACAGCACACAATGTTACTAGACACACTGCAAAATTAATTTAACATAACATGATCCTACTTCAAAATATTTCTCAAAATTTATGTACAGTATTGATAAGACTATAAACATGCTTTATAGGTGTACAGAGAATATCTTAATTTATTTTGCACTGCAACCTGTTGATTCGTTGAATGAAGGGTACCCATTTTGCCGTTCGTTTTCTTGATCATGTGCCAAATCCACTTTTTATGCTAAAGGTTCCCCTGATTGCAACATGATTTCCAAGCACGAAACAAACTTGTACAAAGTAGTAACGTTGTGCGTGGTTCGTACCACGTATTTGTGTACGATATGCACCATGCCCATTTTTTTTCAAGTCAATCAACAAGATCCATAATGCACCATAGAATAATACATATGCCGCATGGTACGATTATTTTAATACAACCAAAGATATTTGCCACTTTTACAAAGATTACCGTTGCAAACAAATTAATACTTTTTTCTTGAAGAAAAAAATAATAATATGTACACTGCTGACATTCACGTTCGCAGATAACCCTTACTGCATCTTGTGTGCATAAATACATTTGGGGAAAAAATTATTTTACGCACACACAAAAAATAATTGTTAGAGTGTACATAATACTTTAGCATTATTGTAGCTGATTACAATTATTGTTGTCCTGCACAGATATAAAAGAAATTATTCGGCCCTTTTTTGGGATACACTTGAATTAGTAGCTAGAACAAATCGTTGAACAGGATAACATGCATGTTAAGTGAGAATGCATCAATACTACCAGAATTGTTATTGCTTTTGGATATTATTAATGTGCTGCAGGATAAGTTAAATTGGTTCTACAGTAGTAGAAGTATTGATGAATGGAATATTTTATTCTAGTTACTAATATTATTGAAGCCTTTTCAATACACACACTCTTCTAGATTCTAGTAATTAGGTATTATAGGCACATATCTCCCTAACGAGCTTGGTTGTTGTTTTGTACATTGTAATTTTTGATTTCATGCTTACCCTCCTCATCAAACGAGTTAAATGAACTGACCTGAGAGAATGTTTGTAGAGCTGTGGCTGTACTAAAAATGTCAATCAAAGATTGTTTCGAGTCAATACATAAAACAAGAAGATCTCAACCAAAAAACATCTTGATTGATTTTATTAATTACCACAATGCTATGGAACATTTAATTGGGTCGATACCATCGAAAATATTTTTTTGTTTTCTACGCCATAAAATATTTTCGGTGATGCTACCGTAGTCATGTCGTAGGTTGTTGTCCACTCATTCTAAAGCTTGTTACATTCGTAAAAGTGAGGAATATTTGTAAGTTGAATTTAGGTCTCAATGCAATATGAACCAAACTCACTAATAATTGATTAGTAAGTCGTGACATAATCTTTTTTTTAATTTTAACAGAAGGGAAATCGTTCTGGTACCGGTTCTGGTGCACTGGAGGGATCGACCCGGATGACCCATACAACCCAAAAGACAACCCTGATCATGGCATCATGGTCTTCTTCCGTGACTACTGGGGCGCTTTTCTGAACATGACTCCTGTGAAAATCATTGTACTGGCTTTGTTCATTGCTTATCTCGGTGTGAGTTGTTGGGGCATCACGAAGATTCAAGAGGGTCTGGAGCGACGTAAACTTACCAGATATGATTCCTACGCGGCTACATTCTTTGACATGGAAGATCAGTACTTCAGAGACTATCCTTATCGTATTCAGGTAATGTTGAAAGAGAAAATTTTCGCTTCATTAGTATTTTTTTATTTTACAAAAAAAGTAGACACATTCAATCATGTTTGTTTGTTATGTTCTCATCAAAACACCCATAAGAACATTATAATCTTACTTGTCTGTGGAAATAATAGTGAATTTAATTCTGGAGAAAAACGCTAGCTGATGAGACAAACTTGCTTGTTCACAATTCTATTCGAGTTCTAATGAACTTGTTGTCCTTTGCTGGAGTGCAATCGGCAAAAATAATTTATGCAATTAGCAACACATTTTTACTCCATTTCGGGTCATAGCAGATTGTGGACGAGTAATCAAAATGAATGAGATGGACAAGGCAAACTTAAGTTTTGAACTGAGAAACTTTATCCAACACATAAATTAAAAAAATGAAGTTCAATCTGTTGTATGAATTCAGTGAGTAACATGGATTTACGATATTCGGTGTTTTAGGTGCGCATCTGCACTAGTTATTTAAATGACANATCTGTTGTATGAATTCAGTGAGTAACATGGATTTACGATATTCGGTGTTTTAGGTGCGCATCTGCACTAGTTATTTAAATGACACAAAATTTCAAGCTTTTTTTTAAAAAAAAAGGTAATTTGATATACGAAGATTACTCTAGTCTATTTACTGCCAAAAATCAAATCAATCAACGAAATGCAATGTGGTCTGGATATAATACTCATAAGATGAAATTTAGAAAAATGTTTGTGTGCCACTTATTTTGGCTCCAAGAAAATAAAAATTTAGATTCCTAATAAAAACTTATTTTTTTCGAAATTATATTTTCCAGGTTGTAATTTCCGGTGAGATGGACTACTCCAATGTTACCGTGCAGAATAAGATTGAGAAGATGATGCGACAATTCGAAACTTCGCCCTACTGTAGCCCCCAATTTACAGAATCCTGGCTCAGAAACTTCCTCAACTATGTGGACCGCTCCAAAGAAATTTTCGCCTTTAACATCACAACTGAAGAGCAATTTCTGAAAACACTCACTGAGGAATACGTGGACCCGTCTAGTTTCTACTATGATGACATCAAGTTCAACGAAAACAATACGAGAATAGTCGCCTCCCGCTTTGTCATCCAATCTGTGAACATCTCTGATTCCAACAAAGAGCGGGACATGGCGGACACGCTAAGAGCAATAGCGAAAAACCAGACGGGCATGAATGTAACCGTATTCCACCCATTCTTCAGTGTTCTTCGACCAGTTCCTCTTGATTAGACAGACGTCAATCAACTGTGTGGCAATTGCTGCCTTCATTATGATGGGAGTGTCGCTTATTCAAAGACTTTGTGGAGATGAATCAACATTGGAGATGATGAGCTCGCCAGAAGAGAGGAAGGATAAGGTCGTGCCGTATTCCTTTGTTGTTACTCCAGCTGGCTTGGATCCCAAATTGTCCCAAGGTAAAAAAATATAATGAGGGATGATAATGGTGATGACTACATTAAAAGGAAATAAAATTCCTACAAATGTGTGCATAAATCAGAGTTAATGATCCTTTTAATTTCTTTTAACAAAAAATAGTTGGCAAACTTAATAACTCAATGTATGGACACAATATTTTAGGCACAGATAAATATGGCCGAAGATGGTCCACGGCACAAGGTTATCCAGGGAATCTTGGCTTGCACGGAGGTCAATTCGTGAATGGTGGAGTAATTCCACGTGTCAACGGCCTCAAAACCACAAAAGCAGCCTCACCTCCATCTCGAAATAGTCTCGAACGCGATCTTGGAATTGGTACGTCTGGCGAGGATGAATCCAGCGAGTCCAGCCTATCCAAGAAGAACAAGCGTTCTTCCACAGCGAAAATGAACCACGTCAAGGAACTGTACAACAACGAAGGTTATCTGAGTGACGATGAGGAGCTCACTGCTCCCCCAACAGCCAACGGCGGAGTTCACCAACAGCAGCCACGACGCTCTGGCGGTGCAGCTCACACGAATAGTCTGAATCACCCGCGTCATAGTTCTAGCAATAGTCATAATACTAATAGTAATAGTTGTAGTTCTAATAATAATAACAATAATAATAATAACACAATTAGTAATAGTCGAAAGGAGCAACAGCAGCAGCAGCAACAACAGACTCACCGGATTCGGAGTGGGTCCCTACCACAAAATACGATGCCACCGGATCCATCCTCGGCGGCAGCCAACAACAGCACACTGCCCAATGGTAATGTGAGAAGAAAGAGCAGTAGTAGGGGTTCTTACATCAGCGAGTCAAAATTCCCCTGAGACATAAATTAACAAATTAATTATTGTATAAAAAATTGTCCTTTTTTAACGTATAAATAATTAGCAACTTTATCTGTAATACTTTTAATAATTATTTTCATGATTATTTTATTTGTATTCATTTCTACTAT
>JAHZNF010002933.1:0-29731 GCA_027744215.1 Troglopedetes dispersus
CTCTTTTAATACGTGTGTCGGCAACCGACCAAGCCGTGGCCAAACTTTAGCAAAACTATGTTTGATGTAGCCATATCAAGTCGTTAATATATACATAATCTGAGTGGTCGGTGGGTCAAAACTTTGTCATCATCATTGATAACGGTTAAATAGTTAGAGTGTTTCAGAGTGAATAGCTACTATTGACATGATTCCAAACAAGGGACTCCTACAAATTTTTTTTCACGTGTCATGAAAGACTTTCAAGTGGAGCGTAATATGCCTGAGCAAAAAAACGCTTTTCACATTTTTTTTTGTGTTTTATGATTAGATAATCGATAATCGTGATCTTTAGTATATTAGCAATTTTTACACAATGTCGTAGAAAAAAAATATCGGTCATTTTATGTACAAAAAGGGTAACTCCCATAAAAAACGAGACTATAAAAAGAAAGAGTTTGTGTCTGAGATTATCGGTATGTGTTCTGACTTTGAGTATATGGTCGGATGGATGGAGATAACCCATTTTGTAATTTGCTATGGGAAGAAGTGAAGTCTCATGACATGAGTTAAGTTGTATGGAGTCATATATTTTTTTGAAATAAGAAAACATCAGAATGAGTTGTAAAATGACGTGTGAAGAAAAGTTAATTGACTTTTCTATGATGACAAGCCTTGTTTCATGCAACAAATTGATAGAGCATGCCAGGAACTTTTTTTAATGGGAAAAAGATTATATTTAATATTGGCAACGGTAAAAATTGTGGAAGATTCTTGCTCCATTTTCAGATTGCTTCGTTACCCTCCTCCGCTAACCTTTTACAATTCAAATTTGCATCCATTTGTACAACATGTGACTCGATAATGCAAAATATAAATTTATCCTCGCTAAAGTTCACCATTTATGATAAGTTGCGAAAAAGGTGGACATTGAACTGTCGTGTGGACAGCGCAAAGGTATAAATTCCAACCAAGCCAGGTAGCCATTTAATTTGAGCTTGGCTGGCTTCTGTGCACACGAGATAGGTTCAATGGTTTTCATGTGAGAAACTTAATGACATTCGGATATGCAGTTGTTTCATTGTATCGTAATTTGTTAAATAGGAGACTAATGGGACTGAATAAAATTCTCATTTTCTTTAATAGCCATTTTATTCTCAACTGATAATAAGTTTTTTGAGACGTGAGGCGTCTTCATGTCGTCCTCTCTATAATGAACTAATTTTTTTATTATCGCACAATTCTCCAATTTTTGCTACACTGTTTTCATTTTAAGCCTCATTAAACTTTTCTGCTCTAAATAAATATACAAACACAGAGTGCAAACCCATGCATGCACTTATCAAGTCCAGCTAATAACTCATGTGGTCAAAAAATGATATATTATTTAACATGCATAGACACAGGCTCAAAATTCAAAGTATTAAGCTGGGAAAACAAGAAATTTAATTTGACACTCAGACACGAGTTACGACATGAAACAATCCAAAAGCATTCAGAGAAAAAGTTCACTTCAATTAATTCTCTTATTTACAAATATACATCGGAAAGTGATTGTATTTTTGCCGCCGTCATAAATCCAAAACAATCATTTTTCAAATTCCATGTCAGTTTCAACTGGCTCTTGTTGACTCACTCTACTGTGCTCCTTTCATCATATTATTATGTTTGTTAAAATTCTTTGAGTAAGCTGATCAAAATTAATCGGAACTCAAACACACAAAAAACATTAATATTTGATGACTCGTTTGTTTATATTATTATTGCAGATCCAGGAGAGCCGAGAGCAGTGCTGCAAAACCCGTGAAAACAATGTGACCAAGCCCACCTGATAAGACTTCTTTGCTGTGCATAAACCCACCACCAAGGCCCACTCACCACGTTTCATTTTGTATTATTCACACCTGAGATTACCGTCAGATCAACTTGGCTCGTAATCGCGAAAAAAACGTCATAAAAACATTACGTGTATGATCTTCTCTGGTGGAACACTTTTTTTTTCGGGTTATCAGTGCTGACGTCCGAATTCGAGATAATTTAGTATGTGCTCCATGAAACACAACATCAAGTGACTCTTCACCAGGAAAGTGCGCGTGGTATTATTCATGTTACCCAAAAATAGCAAGTGTGTGCACACTCTTGGAAGTGGTTCCACCTGAACACATAGAGAAATCCTGAAGAGGAGTGAAAACAAAGTTTTTTTTTAATGTGAAACTTTTCACCTCACATCATAGTAGACATTCTAGAACTTGTTCAGCAGAATGAGTGTTACGGTGGAAATCGGGAAGAAGCCGTCTGCGCTTCCTGTAACAGTGACAGTGAATCATGAAAACCTGGAGGAGGAGTTCTGGGCAGAGGCTGCAAATAAGGAGAGATATGATGATGATGAGCACAAAGGGAACGTTACGGATGAAGGTATGTTCACCCAACACCAACATTTTTTTTTTCAAATTTCATTCTTTTTCATAATCCTTTTACTTACAATACAAACCTACACGAAAATTGGGTGAAGCTTTTAAAAAAAAATCACATTTTGGGTACAAAAACAAGCGGAAGGGAAATCTCAGTTGGTTACTGGAATATCAAGTCTGCGGTTCATACTTAATTCATGTTGAAAGGATGGTGGTGGTGCGGAGTCTGATAAATATACGGGCGACCTTATTTCGAGGACGAAAAAGTGAATAATCTAAACACAGTTTACTCTTTATCGTGTATTCACACATGGCCTTTTTAATTTACCCAGGAAAAAAATCGTTTGTTGGCGTTTTGTATTTGTTTTGGCATTTACTATAGCTTTTCCTGGTATAAATTATTGTCATGTAGGAAAAAAAAGTGTGTGAGTGTGTACATTTGGTGGAACAAAACGAAAGCGTGAATAGAAACAAGATTTATTATCGCGTACTTTTTTTTACAAAGGATAATCATATCGTGAACTCAAACTGTGAGTGAACGATAAAAACTCACACACACGCATATTTCTCTGACCATTAGTCTTTTCAGTTGTTGCCCTCCTTGATAAAAATCTGAGGTCTTCTTCTCCACTCACTCTTTATAATGTGTGGAGCAGTGCCTAGTTGGACAAGAAGTTTATTTAAGTTTTTGTTCGTGTGTGGGAAAATATATTTGGAAAATATATATAAACTCAGATTACATATGGCCCTATTTATGGATCTGTTTCTCTCCAAATTGCTATATTATCTTCACTTGACAAGAGGAGAGTGTAGTGAACACTCTAAATCAAGATGGGCTAATTTCTTCTTCTCCCATTTTCCAGGCGAGCTTGAGGCAGACTGGTTATCGGAGGTTGGGCTGGGTGAATGGACACAACAGTGGAGGCAGGGGAAGTCCCTTCCTGAAAATGATATTGGACCAGCCGTTCAGAAAATGAGTTTAAAACCTCATCAGGTAAATCAGACATGATTTTCCTTGAGTGCTTTTATGCAAATTTATTTAGTTTTCGGGTGATTAATATGGCCAAATAAATAATTGAATTTGATTTGATTTATTAGGCGGACGCTGTGAGGCGGCGTATCCAGACATTAAATGCGACTCTGAAGAAGCGAAGAAAACTGCGTAGGCCACCAGACATTCGGGGATTCTTCCAAAGTGATATATCTGAGAACAAGGTAAAAAAAATATACAGCCATTGATGGATATCATTTTTTTGTGACAACCTTATTTATGGTGAGAGTATTGATTGACTTGTGACAGGAGTGCGCAGCGGGTGTAACTGCAAAAGAAAAGACTTCCTGGTTTTCGCAACAGTGTAGAATAAATTATTTATTATTATTCATGAATTCTGTGTTGCAGGATTCGTCTCGAAGTGCTACCCCTGATTCATTGGATTCTAATGAGTTCCCATCCTCCGATTCTCCTCCAAGGAGAACCTCATCGCCCACACTTCGCCATCAAAGAAGGTGCACACACGCTTATATGGAAATTACAAACAAAATCTCACCCTCGCATGCACATCTAATTTGAATTTTTTTATGAATAATAATCATGCTAATTATGTCAATATTTTGTAACATAAATTTTTTTACAGCCAGTCTAACTCTGCCGATGAATTGGAAGAGGGTTCCCCCAATCACGTGCCAAACTTTGTGTCCATTTTCGCCCATGACCAGAATCACCACCCAACTGTGACTCATCATAGTTTGGGAGGGCAACCTGCGTCCACCTCTCCTCCTAGTCGTAACAAGGATCTGTTTAAATCTCAACTTCGGTTTCCAGTGATTGGCAACTTTTCCGCGACAGATGGAGAAGTAGCCACAGATGTCATTAATGGCAAGTGGAAATTTAATGAATTTGAGGATCAGATACGAGAAATTTGAAACATGCATGTTAAATAATGTGTTTTGATATTCTACAGGAATTGAGATTCTTGGTTATCACAACGTGGGGACGATTTACATGAAGGGCTACATCCCCGCTAAAAAGCACGTATCTCAAGCTGTAATTAATCATCAGTCTCCAGCTAGTTTGCCCAATCAGCCGCAAATCCACTCTGGCGGGACGCTAAGCCAAGAAGTGAGCACGAAAACGTTCAGCCCATTTATTCCGGCGAAGAGTAGCGGATTCACTACCGAACTCAACCGTATTAATGGCTACTCTGTGGGAACCGAGGTGGAGGATGAAGATTACTTGGTAATTTTAGTTTTGTTTCCTCCATTCCATTATCTCACCTTGTAAATGAATTCTTGACTCACAGTTTGCATTTTATGAATTATTGCAGAAGGATGAGGAAACTCCCGTGGATGCTTCGGGAGTTACCCGTCTCAGTGATTTGAGTGAGGAGGATGCCAAGAGCATTCGACCCATTCTTCTGATGGAGCTCACTGCCCAGTGCGACTACTCAAGTATTCAAGTGAGAAAGCGAAAAGTTCAAAAGAATCTTCCAAAGAAGAATATCTCGGGAGAGGATAGTGGAAGCAATTTGTTTGGGATTCCGTTGGAAACACTGCTCCTCAAGGATCGCCAGTTAACGGGCGACAGCAGCTTGGAAGTGCCAATTATTTTTGAAAAGGTGAGTGAGAGCCTCTTGCTTTTAAAATATAACAATAATTTAGTTGATGTATGATTCATGAAAATAAACAACGACATTGTTACTTTTGTAGCTTGTTGCACACTTGTGGAAACGTTCTCTAAGTGAGCAGGGTCTTCTGAGAATGGCTGGCCAGAAAGCAAAAATTAATGACCTCCGAGCGACATTTGAATCTAGTCTATACACTGAACCTGAACAGGTAAGTATGCTTAACATCGTATTCCTCTCTCCAGCCGGAAACAATATCATTTTGATAAGGCCTTATATAAAAAAGTTTAATTCTGGATCTGCTATTCAGGTGGATGCAGCAATGAATCAATGTTCGTCTCATGATGTAGCCAATTTGCTCAAGCAATTTTTACGAGAATTGCCTATTCCTTTGCTAGGATTTGAATACATCGACACATTCTTTGATGTGGCAGGTAAAATTAGAGTTTAATGTTACAACAGATAGCGTTTTAATGTTAACTGATTTGAGTGACTTTGAATCTTGTACTAATTTATATAATTTTTGCGTGCAGACAAATTAAAAGGTCGAAATCTGGAGACCTGCCTTCGCTTGCTTATCCTCCTCCTCCCTCAAAGTCACCAGGCTGTGCTGAGACAGCTTCTTCAATTTCTCAGAGAGCTTGTGAAAAATTCGGACAGTAATAAAATGGGGATCAAGAACGTTTCCCTTATCGTCGCACCAAACCTGGTTCCTACGTCAGCTCTGGGATCACAAAATAAAGAGGTAGCCTTCAAGATTTAGTTTTTTTTAAAACCAAATTACCTTTAATTAATGTCACTTTTCAAAAATTATTTTTAATCCAACTTTTCAAACTAAATCTTTGCAGTTGAGCCGAGCAGCCACGTGGGTAAAATTAACCCAAACCCTCATCAAATACGGAGCCACACTCTTTGTAATCCCGAGTGATCTGCTCTCTCAACTCCGCCAAATTAATGACCGAGCTCGTATTAAAAGAGCCAAGGCGAAAAATAATGGAAACGGGGGAAATGGGAAGTCAAGCACCAATGGCTCCTCCACACCTGTTGGCTGCAAGTCCGCTCCGTGCAGCATCTTAAGAATATCAGCTCCCCAGCTCGGCTTTCCTGAAGTTGTGCTGCCAATAACTGCTGGCTCCACCGCTGGGGATATTGTCCTTTCGTAAGTTCACTGACTTCTCAAAAAAAAATAATTCAAGGATACATAGAACGTCTGTGATAAATATGTTTTGACAAAAAGACAGTTTTAAAAAAACGTTTCCTGTTTTTCTTCCCAAATTTATTTTACAGTTTGTTGGAGGAAGCGGACAAGAAAGCGGAATCAATGGAAAGGGAATCGAACAATGTGTTGTCGCAAAATGGCTCCAGCAACAACATCAATCAAGGCGGTAATGGGGCTGTTCGGAGGAGACAAGCTCCGAGATCCCAGGAAATCAATAAAAATGGTCCGAATCTTAGCTGTCTCCTGACAAGAATGAATCCTGACATGGCTTTGAAGACTCATGCGTTGTATGAAATCGGCGGAAATATAGGTACACACAATGATAACCTAACTAACTCTATTTTTCGGCGTGTTCATAATGTAACTTACATAACTTACCTTATTTTTATTATTTATTGTTGCAGGATACCGCCGCGTGGATCCGGCAGCCCTGGTCCCCTCCATTTGTCGCGATAACCCAGCAGCTTCCTGGGTCCTGCGGTGTAATCATCGACACTCCGCCAACATTTAAATTTTTTTCCTGCTTCGCACGACAACCCTTCCAGTGCAATGACCCATACGGAGGAGTATTTCAACTGGAAATGTGGAGACAGCAGCAAAGAAAAAAAGCGTAGTTTTCATGTGGAAAACTGTTTTTTTTTTTGCATGTCGACTCGCTTCTAACGCTATTTATATTACAAATGATTTTGTGTATTTCTCCCACACTTTCCCCTTCCGAATCATTTGATAAATGATGTGCGCTGTCAACTGTGACATTGAAAACGTTCCGTTTTTCTCTACGATTTATGAGGCAAAGCAGGACAGTCCGCTTTTGGCTTACCAGATCATTTTTTTGTTTCGAGAGAATTTTTGCATTGTGCAATTGTTGTCGCACTTCCCTTGCAAATATAATATTCAAAGTTTCATGAACCCGGTGCCTGTGTTTTTTGTTTACTCTGGTGTCGGTGAAAAAAGAAAACGGGTTGTAGCTTAAAATATATAAATCTAAGAAAAAATAAACGATATGTAATGTAAATTATGTATATTTTTCACGAGAGGAGTTTAAAAGGCTGAAAACAGTTTAAAAGAAAAACAACTGGTTACAAGTACTGGGATGATGGAGCTACATTCATCATACGTCTTACTTACACTGTCTTCTTTACTACAAAAAAAATAATGGATACTGAAAGCTTGCCATAACTTAAACAAAGAAGTATTGAGAAACGGAGATTTCCACTTTTGTATTTTGAACACAATTTTGAATTGTGTCCAGTATCCGCAATTTTTCTACTGAACTTTAGTGTACATTTTGGTAGAGATTAAGAATTTTTTTTGTATGATTGTGTACAAGTAAGCTTTAAAAAAATGTTGCTCTTTAATTTCTCTTTTTGTGGGTGATGTACATACATTTGGTTATGGCATGATTTTTTTGAAGAAAATTTTTGGGAAGATAATTTTTTTTAAGTTGTTTACTGTTTTTTTCCTTTTGTATTTATTATTTTTTGTTAATTCATGAATATCGTACGTGGTAAAAAAAAAACTGATTTGATATGAACCTATATGTACATATCTATATAACCTATAACGCTCAGGTGTGCATCACTGATATTCAATCTTATTTTTTGAAACTTTTTATTGGTCTCTCTTTTCCAGTATAATAAACTTTAATGCTAAAAAAAATTGGATGTGCCTTTCCCTAAAAGTGGCAGCAGCATGTGTAAATATTATTTAGTACATAAAATACTTGAAACGATTGATTATATGTTTGATAAGTAAGAAATGATACAAGCTTATAACACAGCTGGTGTGATTTAAATTTAAAAAAAACGAATGAGAACATAAAACACATCGATAACATAGACGTATTAAAAAAGTATTTATGTTGTATAGTGATAAATTTGATAAGTACTTGGTTGCACTTGAAAGTGACTAGATGTATACCTGCCGTAATTTGTAGTTTAGTGAATTAGAATATGGTAATTGTCCTTTAAACTTCTTATTTCATACTCATGGTCCAAAACTCAACCGTTAAAACGAAACACGGTAAAAAATATCATGAAATTATCTTTAAAAAAACAAAACTACGAATTGTAACGGAAATTAATTAAATCTTTACATTTTTCTTGTTTATTGTTTTTTTGATGCGGTTATTGTGGTGTGCATTGAGATTTATTATTATCGGTGCGCAAGCAATTATAGTGTCTAGTGTATTATTATGAATGAGGAGGAACGGTAATTTTTAAATCGTGGCATAAATATCTACGTTTCCGTATCGTCAAATCCGGAGGCAGAATGTAAACACAACGTTAATAACAAAAAAAAGAACGGTGAAGAATAAAAGTATACACGACACGATGTTACTTTATAAAAAATATTCAGTATGTTACGAATCGCATTAATAAAAAACTTTACTGATTGAAAAAAATACTTTTATACAAAAAATCGAGTTCTTTATTTTTTTACACTCATAAAAAGCTGCTATGTATTTGCTTCTGCAAGGGACGTATTTTATTAACCTTTAAATACACGAAAATTGCTATAAGGCCGATAACCCATTTGTCACTTTCTCCTCTGCACACAAATTTCACTTTCGCTCGTCCCGTTTATTTACATATTTTTATCGGAAGCAAGCGTCACCACTGTTCGTCGAGCATGTTACATTGCTGACCTGTAACTGACGTTGAGCGATGCTTCAAAAAATGAAACTAATTTTACAGTGACAACTTCTATTTTTAGCTTGCCTTTTAAAAAGGAAAGAACGCGTGGGGTGCTCTACTTTTGAAGGATTTTGTAACACACACACACCACACGCGCGTCACTTCCTTTCTCCTTTAATGATTAGCCACATCGTCTGCTGCTGGAGCGTGTCTCAAGAGGTGTCAATTTAGAAAGAAAAAGTGACAACCAAATGTTAACACGTTTTCATCCAAAAAACATGGAAAAACTACACCCGCTTTTTATATTCAATATCTTGCAACCTCAAAAAAAAGTATAAAAACAAGTCTTCATGTTGTCATTTGTGTCAATTTTGTATCGATTCATCTTCCCTTCAAATCCTTAGAGCTCGTGAATACTAGCTTTAAACAAGATTCCCGCACGACAAAAAAATATTTTTTTTTATGAAACATAAATACTGTTGAAACTGCGCTTAAATATTGAACGTGAGCAAAAGTTATCTTTTTTTATGTAAAAAAAGTTTCCTTTAAAAAAAATGGGACTTCTCACCGCAGCCGTTTGTGGGACCGTCGTGGCACTCGGTTTGAATAATGGGTTTGCCGAAGCCGGCTTGTTCAACGCAGTAGTTCCCAACTTGTCAACTGGATGGGTAATTTGACATCTTTTATCGAGTGGATCGTACTAGTTTCCCCGTCTCATTAATCAAATGTTTGGTAAATATCTGATCATGTCATTTGATATTTCAGTTTGCGAAACCCGGCCCTTCAGAGTCATTAATTTTTGGACTTTTAGTTCTAAAGGTAAGGTCAATCCTTGTGTAGTCATCTCCGACAAAAAAACAAAAGGAAATTCTCTAATTTCTGCCGAATTTTAGTAGTTTAGTTTTGTGGGACGACATTGACATTTTTTTGTTCCATTCGGAACTGTTGTTGTTTACGTTCCATTTGGAACGTGTTAATGAAGCCAATGTCATTGCATTATTGTTCTTCCCGGCATCTTTAGTTAGTTAGACAAGCCGAATAAATGGAAACTGGGTCACCTATTGTTCCCAGGATTGCATGTGTTAGGGAAATGTAGGTCTGAGTGGAGGTAACAAAAATTCTCAAGGATTGCCAACACATGCTCCAATAACTTGTAAATACACACCAAGATCCAAAAAACTTTTAATCATAATTTAACTAGCGCGCATTCACCAGTCTTCTGAGTAGACAGAAAAAAAATCAGTTAAAATGTATATGCATGAATTATGGACACTCAAGTTTCTAAATACACGGAACAGACTATATCTTATTTTATTTTATTTATTTGGCGCGAGAAGTCCTTCCCACTTCTGTGTAGCCATCTCAAATATCTGGGTTAAATAAATAAGTTCTTGAAAAAAGAAGGGAAAGCCTAGTCGCTTTTTTTCCTGCAAAAAAAAGGTCTCTCCTGAAGTTGTCCTGTTGTTGTTACATTCAAACAAGTGGAAGGAGAAAGTCGCATGGAGCAAAAAAGGGAAAAACACATACTTAACTTTTATAGCTTCTTTCGTTTTTCTTCTTCTGAAGGAAGACCCTGTGTGTCCGTCTTCTATGGAGTATGAAAATGAACTAGGTCGTGGCTAGCAAAAAAAAAAGTTGTTGCTGCTGCTCCAGAGTTGTGTACTTGAAAAAGATATTCGTTTACAACAGTAAAAAAAAAGCTTTCGAGCATGTTTTCACATTTATTAAGGCTGTAAAGATATTCATGTATGATAATCATCTGTCAGTGGAGCAGATGCAGCAGAGCTTTTAATGCCGACTAAAAGTTTTTATGTAGGCACATTTTATTTCCGAGTATTTGTTATCATTTTCGTGCCCAACTTTTCCCAGCGCTTCCTGCTGACCCCAAAAATAGTATTGAATTGAAGCATGTCCGTCTTGTTTGTGATTTGGAGAATGTAAAACTTCAAAAATTTTCTTGTTCCAACTTCCTGGTTAAGTGACTTTTCATCATGATTAGGAAATAATGTCACAACAAGGAACACATGAAAAAAAAACGAGGAAGAAAAGGAGAGTGATCATGTATGTCTTTCGTGACATGTTTCTTAGCTTACCCCACTTCCCTTTCTCTTGTGCGAGTTGGAAATAGGAAGGTATCCGTGATTGTTGGAGAGGAGTGCGTGTGTCAGTTTTGAAAAGCTTGACCTGGTTATATTTCTCCAAAGGCTTTTTGTTTCCTCCTTCTGCTGGAAACTGGAATGTCTGGTTTTATTATATCAGTTAATGAATTATATTTTTGGTTGCATGCTCGGCCATTCTCAATGAAATATAGGTTATGGCTCTCCGCATGGCAGGGATCTTTCCATACAACTTGAACGAGCTATGGGCTCAAGACGGGATCTTCGAAAATGGACTTAATGGGCTCAACTTTGACAAAATCTGGAAGAGAAAGTCCAGGGCCCGGAGAGACCTGTTCTTCGCGAAACTCAACAAATTCTCCAAAGCTCCTTTACTTAAGGAGATTGATGCTGTGGAGAGAATTCTTTTGGTACGAAAGAGGATAACTACAATAAAAAATAACGTTTTCAATCGACATTTATGGAGAGCATAATCTCTATTCTGCAGATTGGCCAGTGCAGCCATCTAATTGTAAACAATTTCCTTTTCAAGATAAATTGTTAACGAAGATGTTCTAGGTTTTTTCGGTCATTTTCAGAATTCCCAATAGCTTATCATGAGCTATATTTAGTAATAATATTTAGTACTGATGTAAAACCAGTAATATTACATGAGGAATTGTTCCCTATAACTGTTGATTTCACGATCGGCAAATAGGAGAGTTATCTTTTTACGATCAATTATACTACAAAGGAAAGAAACCGATAAGTCAAAACCTAATGAAGCACAATTTGCCTTTTGAGTTAGTGATGTTAGAGCCGTTTGTTCCGAAAAATATCTGCATAAAATAATAATGATTGTTTGCATTTGAATTTTGCAGGGTTTGAGAAGGATCGACTCGCATGATTGCTTCATTCGTCACGTTTGCCAAATCAAGCAGAATCAACTGGCTGGAAGGAGCTCCCACTATGAAGACAGCATTATGCAAATTTTCAGGTAAGGAAAATGCATTATTTGAAATCGTAGCGAAAAATTCCAAGTAAGTGAATTTACAAAAACTTTCACTTTTCCATTAAATCCGTAGCTTGAAGCCCCCAAGGAAAGTTGCTTCAGGTGAAACATCCATTTGGGATATCTATCATGATGCTCTCACGCCGGAGGTTGTTGATTGTAACCAGAAATACCAGATGTGCCCACTCACCAAGAAGGACATGACAATGAGCAGCCTCCTCTCTGGTCTATTCTGAATGTATCACAATGCCCCATTTAGTGCTATATTTATATTTTCGGATTTTCACGTTATGCGCCATCCATTTCGTTGGAAATAGTATTTAACAATATTGTACATGTATGATAAGATGATGATCTATATTACTCATGATAGCAGCTTACACTATGCTTCAATTACTAGGTTAGCTTCAGCATGCACATAATAGTGTCGTATCACAATAATAATATGTAGGTTTAATAATTTATAGACTACTACAAAAGTTGTTGTTTTGCGGACATATTTGGTGTACATCACATTTCGCAATAAAGTGACTTATATAAATCACAGTTTTCCTCGGCGTCATCGTCCACTTCCCCTTTAAGCCTGACAAGGGCATTCTGATGAGCCCACATCTCATCTGTGTAAGTACAATTCAGAGTAATTCTCTGAAGAGCAGAAGCGAGCGTGTGAGCACACCGCAAACATATGTACACAGCGACATGCGGACATTCTTGACAAAGTCAAAGAGAAAAAAAAATCCCGTTTCTCCTTGAAATTCATACGATTTATTTATATTCCAATAATGCCTGATGACTATAAGGAAGTAAAGTAAAAAATAATAGCTGACCACGTTATACCTATCCACTTATCCATTCAAAAAAAACTATATTTGTTCTATAACAAACCACAAAGGACCTTTTCTGTTGATTTTACTAAAACGACAATGATTGTGAGAAGTGGTCAGATTTGAACGTAACACATGATAACCTTTTTTGTTCTTTTCTGAATTGTATTGAATGAAAAGAGTGGGTAAGTGTAACTTTCCAGTGGGCTCCATAATACAAAAGTGAATCTACTCCGCTGACCACTGCGCGGTGTGACTGGGCCCTTGGGTGTAACTACGTAAAACTTCCTTCATTTCAAAGAAGACCGTGGTTCTGCCCTTCAATTGACTTTCGTTGCATACACACACAGTTGGTAAATAATACGTAACAATAACACAATGACCAAAAAAATCAAATGGAAGTATAATAATAATATGTATTTTCCATTATGGAGATGTGTGGCCATTGGTTTTTTTTGTCTTTGATTGGAATTATTGCTCAAGTGTCACGATCCGTGGTTACTCTACGTGCCGGGACCACTTGAGCATGAATCGTGTGTTGTGGACCCTGACCCGATGTTGTCAATAATACCGTTGGGATTTGAATATTAATTTTCTATTATTGCAGTACCATAATTTGTTGGGTAACGATTATTAGCTGTGAACCGTCATGCCACGGTGGTCAAAAAAAAGCTTGCCCACTTCAAATCACTAGAGTTGAATGCAGAGCGTGCTGTGTTGGTGAACCATCATCATTGATATTGCACCACACATGTCCACTTCAAGTTTTCTAGAAAATATTGAGCACTTAACAGCACATTATAATGTCGTCTGGAAAGGTAAGGTTTATCAATGTATGCATGTGTGTGGCTATTATGAATCAGGATAAAATATGGAAATTTTGTGGCATGTGGACAACAAGAAAAAAAGGTATCCATGCATAATACAAGCCCATCAATAACAAAAGAAAGTGATATCATGTATATTTGCATAATGGTCCTTTGCGTCACACAATTGGGAAGTGTGTAATACAACAGAAAACAAATCGATAAGAAGTCATTCTCATTCTCACTTCAATGAAAGTGACCATTTGGTATTCAAATTTTGTCATCAGATCCACTCCCTTCCTAGTTTACGAAGTGCAAATCGATCACAATGTTCTATAAAGGTTATCATTATTTCTGGATCCTACTTTGCATTTACTCTCTCTCTCGAAATTTTATTATGGCGCATGGAAATCATTGAGTCCCATTGCCAAGTTCAGGAAAGATACCCTTTGGCATTTTTGTGGGGCTTCCTGACGCGTACGGGATTCCAATGAGAGTGTGTATTTTTTGCTCCAATTGTTTCTTGTGAAATGGAAGGAGAGAAAGCAACTGTCTTTCGATCATGTCACTCATGCATATCCATTAAAATCAATCTGAATAGGTTGACGTGTGCGTGCGATAATATCAGAAGGTTGGAGGGAGAGAGTGTTTGCTCAAGTGCGTGTTCAAACTGAACCGGTGATTGTTATGTCTGTGCAGTCATCAAGACTCGTAACACACTTGTCTCATGATTTTCCACAGATTTTGGCAATCAATAATTTCCCTCAAAATCCTGTGCAAATCCTGTGAAAATGTTTTATGCTACAAGGTTGACGCAAAAAGTGATAATATCCAGTATTTTTGGACTTCGCTGGAATCAAAGGAGAGCTTCCTTTCTGTTGAGTCATTATTCCTGGAAGCATTATTATTAGTCCTCCAACGACTCACTCTACATTTTTATACATTTTAAATTAAAGAGTTCGTGTAGGTAGCTCATATGTCATATTTGTAACAAGGAGGACGCCTGACTGAGTTACTGTATTTGTTCACAGATGAAGGAATCACTTATACAATTTGTGTTGCTAATCTTGTCCTTGAATTCAGAGAGTGATCACCAAAAAAATCCGTCCTCTGGATTGCGTTGTTCTCATGAATTGCAAGGAACATGGAGCTCCATTTCCCTCACAAAACTCACATTTCTGTGAGCCCAAAAAAATCAGATATTCCATGTAAATTATTCTATTAAATAAAAGCCTACCGGGATTTCGGTGAGTCATACTCAAGAATTAATTTTTCCTTGATCTGTAATTAGGATGAATTCTCGAGCTCTGAACTGTTTTGTAGCAGAAATTCCGAATTTAAAACGAACAGCATCTTAAATCCGTGCCTATATTCTAAAAACAATCTTAATTGTGGTCGAACTCTGTGGCAAGTGAAATTTAGCCCGAATCCAAGTTTCAAATTAGTATTTGAATTGTACCAATGAATATTGACAAACACCAGTCTCAATTTGTATAAGCACCGTGAGAGAGATCAAAATAAAAAGGAGCAAAATCCTCTTGAAGCATTAAATTAATACCATAAGGTCGCCCCCATTTTGTATCAACATTCTTCGGCTGAACTTGATCAGCTTTTGATGAGAAAAATGTGATTTTGATTGTAGAGCAAGTGAGCAGACTAGTGTTCCAGTGTGCCATCCCTTGTCTGTCTCGCCTCACTCAATATGTCTCACGACTACCCAGACTTTTTTATTGTATCACAAAGTAATCATTATCATCACCATAAATCCACGATCTGAAATTATTGCTTGTGCGGCTGGATCAATGAGCTATAAAAACGCCTCCAAGAAAGAAAAATGTGTGGGACTGGAGTCCTCCGCTTTCCATAATTTTTAATGCGGTACACTAGTGTGTGTACGTACACAAAACTAGACACTGGCAGACAGACCATACATTAATGCGTTGATAAACAAGAGAGAAAAAAAGAACCTTGTAAAAAAGACCGATTGACACGTAATACCATTTCTAAAAAAATCGGAGTTGATAACATTATAACCATTCTTAATATGGATTTACTTTTCTGTGTACCGACCACTCACATCTATATAGAAACAAGTGGATATATATAAAAAAATTGATATGAAAAAAAAACGAGATCCCTAATTGCTCCCTGCTTTTCCAGTGGGTAAACTTATACCAATAAACTTCTGTATGGACAAGTACTGTATACACACATGTACTTTTTTTGTATCCAGAAAAGCTCCAAGTATTTATGATGATACCACCACCAGCAAAAAGGGTCCGACGACCCTGGTCTCTCGCAACAAAAATAAAAACAAATCTACTTCTTCCCATGTTACGAACTGTTGCCTCACAGTTCCCTTTTCCACATTATCTGCGCACAGAGGATAAAGTGTCATTTTTTCATTACGAATTTATTTCCCCTCTTCTTCTTTTATGCTCCACTGTTGCTGGCCGCTTTTTTGGTGAATGTGTTGGTGCGTGTGTGAGTGTGTGTGCATGGCTGGAGGGAGAGAAGAGAGGTGAAACAGAAGCAATGAAAAAAAAACTCAAGTCATTGCTTATCTCTCATTTCTCTCTCTTCTGCTCTGCTCCATTATTGCCTACGTGGTTCTTTGCTGCAGCATGGTGCACACAAAAACTGAAGTTGTGGGAAAGGTAGTTGGAGGAAGGTTCCCACGCGACTGACACGCGTTTGCTGCATACATTTGATTGAACAACATCCTTTTCTTGTTCCTTTTTTTTCTGTCTGATCACTTTTGTCGAGTCGAGTGAAAAAAAGGGATATATTTTCCGTGGACAACGTGGATCAAGCGTAAAAGTCTAGTTTTAATTTTCGTCTCAAAAGTGAATCTTGTATGACTTGGCTATTATTATTTATCATTAGCTCGGCTCTGCTCAAAAATACTGTCTGCTTTTATGAAGCATTTTGCATGGGAAATCTAATTTCAACCTTTTTTTTAAATAATGGGAATGCAAGCGTCGTGGGCTCAAGCAGACACTACGCACACGTCGTCTCGCATCTCTCACAAAAATTACTGATTGTGTTTGTCATGATTTTTTCCGTCTCAAACGTATTATTTTTAGATTTCTACCAGGATGGAATTATAGACGCAAAAAAGCATATTTAGTTTTATTCAATGGAATAATATAGATTATAATAATAAGGACGGCCGTCGGCACAAATGTGTAAAATGTTTTTCTATGGATAATACATTCTTTACCTTCCATATAGTGTGTGTCTCTGTGTCCATAAATTGTATGTCTGTGTGGAATACAAAATTAAGTATATATGCATTTCCAAACCGTAGATCCATTATCTGAAATAAGATCTTTCAAAACAGATTTAGATTAATTCCACGCACAAGCCTTAATGGTTCTGTTGACTTCCAGGATCAAAGATAAAGCTTTTGTTGTTGAGTAAAGCTCATTATGCAAAAACATAGTGTTTTGCCCACGCAGAAATACTTGGAAGTATGAATCAGTTTCTCGGATATGTGATATAACCAACTTGGGAGTTATAGCTCTCGTGATCTTGTTTATCATAATAAATTGTTCTCTCATCACTACAAAAAGGAGACTATTTAGCATAATATTACTTCTCGGAATGGAGCATTATGGAGCATTGAAGAAGAAGAAAATTCCTTTCTGAGGAATTATTACCCTCCGGTTTTAAATAAAAATCGAATTATTTTTTTTTCAAACTACTTTGCAAAATAGTGTGAGCACTATTTTGCATCGACCATATACCACATCGACTGCCAATTGAAAGTACAATAAATGCGCATAAAGGAAAAGGTCATTCCTCCCTTTTTCCGCTCCAATGACCAAATTTCCCCAACAAAATGAGAAAAAAAACCCGAAGATAAGGAAACTATATATTTTCACTTTGATCTCAGCAAGTTCCTTTTCTATTAAACTCTTTTCAGGTAGAAAGTAGGTATGCATAATTAAAATTGGAAAATTGAAAAATATCTACCAGGAAAAAAATTCACGCCCAATTAGGTCCTTTCAGAAGTGCTAAGATGTTCACTTTTCTGGAAAAATATTAATCGCAACGAAGTTGAACATGACCTGCTAAAGTGAAGAGAAAGTTGACATATGACACTAAGCACATTTTTTTCAATTTCCTACAATGCGGCGCGACATGCGTGCACAGACTGGTCCCATGTCTCCATGTAATATGATAAGCAACGACGAAAACAGTTTAATCACGAGTCAATAAGTTGCTTCCTTGTAAAAAGGAACGACGAAAACAGTTTAATCACGAGTCAATAAGTTGCTTCCTTGTAAAAATATGATAAACAAAATTTTTCATGAGTTATTCACCTACTCAGAATGGTGCATTATGGATGTGAACAACAAATTTTATAATGAATGGGCCACTTTTAAAAAACCAGATTCAACCAGGATGAGGATAAATGACGCAAGAAAATACAACAATATATAATTTTTGTATGTGTATTTTTTGAGTTTTATTTTCAATAGATCTGTAATTTTCTTCTTCTGTATAAAAAAAACTTTGTTTGATTTGAGATCTTATTGTCTACGGAGAGAAATGAATAGAATACAATGAATAATAATAAAAAATCGTTGAAACAAACTGTAGCCATATTAATTTGTAATCAACTTCTTTTTTTTACCATATTATATACACGAAATAAATAGAAACTTCAATAAATTCTTATCTAATACCTTGCATGTAGTCTCTTTACAAGTAAACATTGTGTGAAAAACAGTTTTTAATTATTGCATCTCAAGTTTTTAGCGAGGAAAGTAGTACACTTTCCTAATTAATTTCTTGTTTACCTTCCTCCTTCACAGCTGCTGACAGACGTCATTTTTTTTAACAAATTATAATTACTTGGAGCCCTTTTCAACGATAATTTAAAAAAAACATGTCCAGTCCATTCAAAAAGGATTTTTTTTGTAAGGCATTTTCTTTGTGTGTAAAAAAAGTCACTTCCTGCATTTTCTATTTTTCCTCTGTCTCCCCATTCTTCTGTATAAAAAAAACTTTGTTTGATTTGAGATCTTATTGTCTACGGAGAGAAATGAATAGAATACAATGAATAATAATAAAAAATCTTTGAAACAAACTGTAGCCTTATTAATTTGTAATCAACTTCTTTTTTACCATATTATATACACGAAATAAATAGAAACTTCAATAAATTCTTATCTAATACCTTGCATGAAGTATCTTTACAAGTAAACATTGTGTGAAAAACAGTTTTTAATTATTGCATCTCAATTTTTTAGCGAGGAAAGTAGTACACTTTCCTAATTAATTTCTTGTTTACCTTCCTCCTTCACAGCTGTTGACAGGCGTCATTTTTTTAACAAACTAAATATAATTACTAGAGCCCTTTTCAACGATAATTTCAAAAAAACATGTCCAGTCCATTCAAAAAGGATTTTTTTTGTAAGGCATTTTCTTTGTGTGTAAAAAAAGTCACTTCCTGCATTTTCTATTTTTCCTCTGTCTCCCCACATAACACAATACTTGACGGCAATAAAATTATTATTATGTAACTTGGAGGCTTATCAAAAACTTCTCTTTTTTATTTACATTCTGCGCAATATGTTTTTTTTGGAACTGTAGTAGCGTGTAAAACGGGAAGCATCACAAACAAAACAAGAAAACTGCCACGTCAGGCAATAATGGACACATTGGGCTCTTTCATCGTTTACGTACGTCACTTACATATATTTTTTTCTCCATAAAAAAAGGATAACAAAATCCGTACGGCTTCTCTCCAATACTTTTTTCCACTTCATAATTGAAATCCTTTGCCTGCATCAACTGCGCCATTTTTGCCACTCGGGATCATATTAATTGCTAATTACTTACACTATCCTTATAATAATAACTACCTAAAAAAGATCATAGACTCTTATATAATTTTTTTGTTTACTACTTTTTCGCACAAAATAGTATTCTATAATATAATAATAAAAAAGCTTTCATGTTGCGTGCATTACAAATGTGACTAGAAAAGGAAACCTTTTAAGTAGTCTTAACCTAGTTTCCGTTTTTTT
This sequence comes from Troglopedetes dispersus, assembly GCA_027744215.1. Taxonomy (NCBI): domain Eukaryota; kingdom Metazoa; phylum Arthropoda; class Collembola; order Entomobryomorpha; family Paronellidae; genus Troglopedetes; species Troglopedetes dispersus. The sequence continues at coordinate 19,646 of JAHZNF010002933.1, forward strand.
TAATTGTAAGATATATTTTTTTTGCTCAGTTTCCACACACATGGCTCAACTTCATTTCCTCAATGTACAAAAAATATATATATAATTAAGAGTTCATNTAGTATTCTATAACATAATAATAAAAAAGCTTTCATGTTGCGTGCATTACAAATGTGACTAGAAAAGGAAACCTTTTAAGTAGTCTTAACCTAGTTTCCGTTTTTTTTAATTGTAAGATATTTTTTTTGCTCAGTTTCCACACACATGGCTCAACTTCATTTCCTCAATGTACAAAAAATATATATAATTAAGAGTTCATGTCTCCCCTCTCGGTTCACACTTGTGATACGTAGGCTGGCTCTTAATCATTATTTTGATGAATGGGAATACTTAGAGCAGACTTTGCTTTCACTCTCCTCCGAGAGCTCAAGATGATGTAAAAACTTGTAAGGGATCACGGGACAAAAACCTCCTCCTCTCCAGATGAAATCGCTCCGTGTGCAACTAATTTACTAATAATTTTCTCCTGTCATTTGCCCAAGTGGTGTGTCCATCTGGAGCAGAAAATAGGTATATTATATTTTAGGTTCGGGAAGGAGGCGTGAAACGTTGGGCGAGCGAGAGGAAAACACGAAAGGAACAAAAAAAAACTTTGTCGAGCTTCTTGTTTACTTCCGGATACAAACTAAATTCCTTTGGAATAGATCATGGCAAAAAAAGAGAGAAGGAAGGAAGAGAAAGGAAAAAAAAGTTGGAGGTGTTGTTACTTTCTTTTTTCTAGTTTCCTGATCCTCGCTATAGTTAGACACACGCAGACACACAAAGTGTGTTCAATATTTCTTTTTATTTTGTTGCATGTATTTACTTCTTGTTGTGTGGTATCTATTCTCGTCTATGAGTACCCGAAAAAAAGTGCGTGAGATAGTTCATTAACCTGTCGACCCACTAAATTCTGAGAAGAATCTTTTATTTACTTTCGTCGAAGAATTAAAGTGGCTCGTTTCTGCTCCCACTTCCCTTCAATTCATTTTCCGAGGATATTAATGTTTTTCTGCGCTTCTTTTGAGAAAGCGACATCATCACATAATATTGTGAATACCATACCATTGTTATTTTAATGACCTGTGCTCTCCTACACTACTCTGATCATAACTTAAAATGGAGAGTATCATCATCATAATGAGTTTTTGGTAGCGTGGCAAATTGCAATATTGAGATTTGTGGAGCCCGGGAAGAGCTCTGAAGTGGTTTCTTTCTTCTCCGGAAAATTGTTTGTCTCAACTCTGTTTGAGGCGAAAATTATCTGCGCTTCGTCGATAACCTTTTTTTTCCTTTGTTCACTCAACGTAAAATGTAGACACACTTCCTGGAAAATGACATGTGCTTTCAAGAGAAAATCCCACATTTTCTCCGCACAGATCACCCCATCCCACACAACATCAAGTCGAAAAAAAAGCACGTTTACTAGAGTATCATCTCCGCCATTCTCAGCTTTCCGGAAGTACATTCCAGAACAAAAAACCGAGGATAAAAATTAACAGCAGCATCAAGTCCGTAAAATTATAGGAAAGAATTTCACTTAAAAAGCCCAGGATATATTCCTTTTTCACAAAGTATAAATACAGGACGATCAATTTAGTGTGATGATGGTGATTATGTATCTGTCCCAACAAAAATCCAATTTGTACCTTATCCACTAATCTTGTAGTAAAAAAAGGCACATGCGATGATGCTTCCGGGTACGAAAAATATAGAATCACTCACTCAACATGTAATTTTCATCTGTGCTACCGCACTTCTTCTTCCTATCTTCTACTTTTTCCTAACAATCCGTCTAGCGAAATCATCTATCATCATCTGCTCTCCTTATTTCCTTGATAGGAAGCACCAAAAAAAGAGATTAAAGTGGAAAAGAATTTTTTTCGAGCGAACATAGACACGCAACAAAAAGAGGAGAGAGAAAACCCGTACAGAGTGTGCAACAGGAGGAGTGGAGAGAAAGAGACCCTGTAATTACCTAGAAAAAAAAGAGATCTCTGAGATTCTTTTTTTTCACAGATGTGCTCTCAAGAGCCGCACAACAACTTTATTTTCTGTTTATTTATTTTTCCCTTCCGGATAACCGTTTCGTTTTCTTCTGTGTGTCTGTGTCTGCACAAGGATCTAATGTTTGTAAACAGCCACCCACCACCACCTCACTCAACAAAATTCCACCAACACCAACCAACAAAGCATCATTGGAGATTGAGAAATAAGTTGTTGTCCAATAATAATGTGTTACGAAGTGTTGAATTAGGATTTGGAAAAAAAAAGTTTGAGCAAAAATACCTACTCAATTTTATGTTTCCTCGTTAGACTTGATTTTCCAAGGCATTCCGAGAAAACATGTTTCACTTGTGTCAATTTTAGCTCGGAGAAGCATATTCTGATCGGTCGAGATTCTAGTAAAGAAAAGGGGAAAATGTTTATTCAGCCTAAATCAAGTTTTTTTTAGTTACTTATGAAAACTCAGTGGAGAATTGATGAACACGTGAGATGTGACAGAAAGGGAACTGGAGATTATTTTTTTTTTCGATGAAAGTTTGTTGAGAAAGTAATCATCATAGTATAAATAACCGTACTCGCATGAAACTCTCCCAATTTTTGGGGAAGTGAGTTGAGAGGGATGTTTGTTAAGCATAATTTGAGAGAGCATTTATAATGTGTGTGTGTGTGTGTGTGCAGATGCACTCTGGGAGTATCTCTTCTGATAACATTTTGTTTACACTGTAAAAAAACTCATATTTGTATTCCAGGAAGATCCTCGCATAATCCAATTAACTTACTACCATATTTACTCTACTAATGTAATAAGGTGGAATGAGTCTCTCATCTTATCATGAGCATAGTATATTATGCAATACATGAACTTAAAAATTACCTAGACCTTACATAAAATCCTTAAACATTATCTTTACCAAGATTTTTTTAAAAACAAACTGTTAAAGCATTAAATAAAAATATATGATACACATTTTTTGTTCGTAAAAAATAGCATGTTATCACTTACAGTTTAATAAGCTAAAAAAACACATAATATTTTTGCATTATTCTTGTTTCGCTTTGCAATGCAAATGTTATCTGGTGTGTTTTTTAAAAGTAATATTTTAGTAAGCCAACTCCGCACCCCAAGGCCTGTACGGCTTATTGCCGCTTTGGACTTGATAAGCCGCGTTGGCTTGTGTCATCCCATAAGGACTGGAAGTCATCGTGTTGGCGTTGCTCACAGGATGCTGAGCAGGAGCGCCCAAGCTCGGTGAGTACTCTCGGGTGGAGAGGTGATGACTGGGGTGATGATGATTTCCTCCGGTTGGAGTGGCGAACACTGGACTTCTCTGGTGCACACCACCNGGTGAGTACTCCCGGGTGGAGAGGTGATGACTGGGGTGATGATGATTTCCTCCGGTTGGAGTGGCGAACACTGGACTTCTCTGGTGCACACCACCAGAGCCTCCCATGGCATTCGCGTGGAGGTGACCACCCGGATGAGAGGCTGAGAGTTGATTGGGATTGTTGTTGTTGCCCAGCGGATCGTTGGGCATGTTGGGACTCGTGTGATTTGAAGTGGAGCTCAAGTAGTTCCCATGATTTCCTGTGGCCGGCGATGAGGCATCCATTAGCGAAGGGTGCTGGCCCGGCTGCAGAGGAGGGGCAGGCAGGCCTCCTGCAACGACAAATAATTAAAAAAGGGGCAATTATTACATTTGAATTTTTTTTCTCTTTCGGTCTGTGTGACTAGTTCACACACAAGATAAGAAATGTATGTATGCATAGTAAGGAGAGATAATGAAAGAGAAGAAAATCCAGTTATGGCGCATTAAAGATATTCACAAGGGCAGAGTGAAAGGCTCGTTTCAGGTTCAGTTTTCCTATTAGATTGGGGTACAATACTTGCCCGGAATGGGTTATCTCAAGCTGAGCCATTTACCACAAACTGCGCAACCATCATCTGTCCACGTCTCAGGAGATACAAAAAGCAAGTGAGTTCATATAAGATGCAACGCTATATAGTATTATTCACACAATTTTACAATAATATATTAGTTCATCTTGTAAAATTGCCTCGTCAGCTTTCTTCCCAGGCGTGACTTTTTCTTGATGCTTTTGCCGAATGATGAGTTCAGATTAACTTTTGATATCAACCGACAATAATATCCACACACACAGCTTTATAAAGTGATGTTTTTTTCGGTAACGCTCCATAAAATTGAGGTTTATGTAATNACAATAATATCCACACACACAGCTTTATAAAGTGATGTTTTTTTCGGTAACGCTCCATAAAATTGAGGTTTATGTAATGTATCTCTCTCTCTCTCTCTTTTATAAGTTCACACCACAATGTATTACAGCATATGATAAGCTAATAATAAAGGAAAGCGAAACCTTTTGCCAGATTTTCATCAATCAACTTTTTCAACCGAAAATGAAGAGTAAAAAAGGGGTTATCGTTTTATAATTTCCCCTGCCAAGCAAGCATCAAAAAAACCTTTTTTTTTGTTTTTTTTAGAAGTTCATCCGTCACTCATCATCAGCTACAATTTTCTGGGCAAAAAAATTAACCGATAATGTTATCCTCGACCACCAGAAACAACTTGAACCCAACTACCTATATTCTTTGCTTTCCCGATTTTTCTCTTAAATTGCATTTACTGTATAAATGCACGTTAGCATTGAGGTAGGCTGGGAAGCTTAATTTCTCGAGATGATGATTATCATTATTAGTTGATGGAGAGCGTGAAATAATATCAGGTTAATAGGGATCAATTCCCAGGTAGATAAAAAAAGGTACGATGATGCACAATACAACCTGGTCATTATTACGATTACGAAAGTCAGCAGGATTATTGGAAAAATACTGGGTTGGAGCTGAGTAAAAATGGCAATGTCATAATTATCCTCATTTTCTGGCTCTTCTTAATTGTCTTAATGTACGCTTCTTCCGAATAATAACAATAATAATAGAAGGAGGCAGAAATTGACGGGTTGTTTAATGCGGTTTTTTTTGAAGTTGTGCAGTTTGATAATATGAAAAGATTTTTTTGTTATTTGGTTTACAAAAAAAGGTTGTACCCTTTTCTACTGGTTGATTATAAGTTTGAAAAAAAAACAAATGTCCACCAAGTGTGTAAAGCTGTTAAAGGAGAAAGGACTTTGATTTATGTGGTGGACAGTCCTCAAAGAATAGCTCTTTGTCTGCTGATTCAAGTGCCTGAATTACTGTGAAATACGATAAGGAACGTGATGCTTGCGGGTGGTAATAAAAATTGTAAATAAGGCAAAAAATAATTCGGTTCGTGTTTTCATAATAATATTCCACGGTCCTCTTTGATTCAATTACCCACCAGAATGATATCCGAAGAAAGTGATATTAATAATGGATTATGTCATTGCCTCGAGTTTCACAAGGTGTGATTGTGTGATGAAGGTACTTATCTACTTCTACTTTACTTCTCCAGGCCTGCGGCAAAAAAAATCAAAGCAAACAGCACACTAGTGCACCACTCAGAGCATTTGATTTAGTTTCTCCAGATCAGAGATCATTCACAGCTTGACTCGACTCCACCAAGCACCAAAATTCAATTTCATATTGTCTTTTTTTTGTTCTGCTCACTCCGATAAGAAAACAGTTTTCTAAAAGTCGAGTCAGAAAATGTTATTCTAGCCTTGATTGCGTGGGTTTGTTTACACCAACAGATTGTCTGTAAAAATATCAGAGTTTTTTTCCAGAAAGAATACTTTGGTGATTTGTGACCTTGCGATAATTTCGTAAGTTTTTTTTGACAAGAATTTACGTAGCGCAAACTGCTATCACTTCAGTCAAAAAAAGTTGTAACAAAATCTGAAAAAATCTTTATGCAGCTTTCGTAAAAATGGTGTAGGTGTACGTATTTCGTGTGTGTATTAACTTGCGAGGCGACTTGAAAGTAGAACTGTTCTTGGAAGTGGAAGAAGAAGAAGGAGTCCGAACTCGACGCAATCTTTCTTTCTCCCACAATTTCTCATAGTCACTGGCATCATCTACGATATCTATGTGCCTACAAAAAGTTCATAAAAGCATTATAGCCTTCCACGACAAAGAATAAAATAATCTTTCTGCCAGTCTCCGGTCACGTGTAAACAAGTGAGACTTAATTTGAGTCTACCCGCTCCATTATTTCATTCTTTTCTTGGTAGTACACACATCCCAAGCTTTATTACTCAACAAAAAGCACTGAGGCTTCAATAATTAGTGTGAAAGTGATCTGTCAAAGGAGAACAAGATGCCACAAGCGGAAGGGGAATGGTGTCAAGGTTGACTTTATGTTCCAACAGGAAAGATGATATCCCCGTCTGAACTACATATACACCCCACCAAGGAAAAAATATGATATAGTGCCTTGTGTGGTGGCCACAGGTTGGTAACGCTTTTTTTCCAGATTCCGTGCCAGATGAACATGCTCACTCGTGTGAGCAGTTTCCTTGCAAAAAAATGGGAGCAAACATGCTGCACTTGAATCAAACCTTCCCCGGAGAAATATTTATCATGAGCTAACTCTTCCTATGTTATCAATGGTAACCTGTCAAATGAGAAAACTGGAAAATATTGAGCATTCCATGTTTCCCCCTGTATTTTTATTTAGTTTTTTACCTCACGCGATTCATCATGTCCTATATATTATTAGAAAGACTTATCAACAAAAAACCTCGTACCATTTCTTGACGTGACTTTACACAGCTTAGGACAATACAAGGGAAAACATTCATTGTTGCCCAATTACCCACATTGCTGAATCCAAAATACAAGGACTACATGACCCTCCACAATTATTATGATGAGTTATGTGTGTTCATATTGTGTTTTGCATCTTGGGTAAGTAAACACCGTCTATTTGCTTTGTTATCATGCTGCTGGGAAAGAGAACGAGGAGAAGAGTAATGGCCCACTTGACTTTTATTTTCTCCGATTGCATTACCTACAATGTTCTCCTCTAAGAAGAAGGAAAAAACCGTTGGGGGCAATCAAAGACTTTTTTTATCTGAGCCGCTAAGATTTTAATGAGTTTCGTAAGAAAAAAAAGGATTTTTCTCAGCAAAATGAGAATTCCAAATATAAAACTCAAGCAATCCAAGAGAAAAAACGAACCCAGTCATTAGTTGGTTACAGAAGATAAGCTATATTGTTCATTATTTTTATGAAGATAGTAATAAAAAAAAGAAGAAAATATATGTATGTATTGAGAATTTCCGAAAGAAGTGAATGGGATTTCTTACCGGTATTGGTGGAGTTGAGATGATGCGTGGGGATGGGATAAGAGTGATTGGGATTGAGTGGATTGAGACCCCATGAGGACGCCGAGGTTCACACAATACAAAATTTGTTATGAAAAATCATTTTATTTTAAAATCAGGAAGTGGCATTCATAATGCGATTGCGATAAGCACTGGACAATTCAGCAACAATGTAATTTTATATGAAACTCTTAATTTCATTTTCACCACCCACCAATTTAAATGCATTACTCTCAAGGATATGTCTCACATTGCCCCTGTATCTACCAAGCTAGATAAATGGGAAAAAATATTGTCATTCTTTTTTTGCGGACCTTCATTGTATGCCACACAAAATAATAGTGATCTATGTAAACACAGGCTGTAGCTAATAATTTCCTTGTGTTTTTCCATCTGAATAAAACATGGAATGCTTTCTCCATTTTATCCTTCGTGATCATGCCGCAGCTGGTGAAACACGTGTTCTCAACAAGGAACCAGCAGCAAATATAAGGTATTGTTCGTTCCATGTCTATTCTTAGATATCTTTAAATAATATGTGACACGTCACACAAAGGACACAACTTACAATTTAGCATTACCTTGAATTAAGGGACTTCCTAGCAGAGTAAATCTGTCATATTTTAATATTAAGTTATCAAGAAAAGACCTTTGGTAAAAAAAACCATCGTCATTAAAGTCACAAGAGAGAAGGACGCCCACCGCGGTTTTGATGCTAATCTCGTAATGTGTCCACAATAATAGCAGAGCTAGCTTTACCGTGTGCAATGTGCATCATTTTTTTGTGAATGTAACATGCTAATAGCAACTTCAATACATTACGATGACCTCGCACCAAAACGCTGTCCTACAAATCCTAACAATTACAGTTATCAATGTAAAAAAAATCTCTCTTCCTGAGGAAGAGGGAAGGTCAACCTAAAAAACTAAATCTGGAATTGTGTCAATTATCTCCCTCCAACAAGTAATTTTCCAGTGCACTCAAACTTTCTCCGCGTGATTGCACAAGGTGAAATTTTTATTTCAATTTGATGACAATACAACATTAATTAAATTTGGTAATGGAAAGCAATGCTTATCCTGCGTCACCTTGTTATGTGCACCAAGAGAGAAACCTTTTTCCATTATTTGGATAATAAATCATGGTAACTGGGGGCCGCTTAGGGAACCATTTAATAATGAAAGAGTTCCTAGTTTCATGTCGATTGGATTAAATTGACAAAAAACTTAATGGTAAAACGCCATTCAAACATTTTTTAGGATCATTTCTGGGAAAACGGAATTGCAGATTAAAAAAAATCTCAGGAAAGCATTAAAAATGCACACAAAACAGAGTTTTCAAACAAGCTCGAATTTGAATCCCAACACAATTTCCAATAAAAAAATGTTGATGATGGTGATTGTTGATTGAATAAGTATTGGAAGAGCACGTTATTAGCCCATCTTTTAGAGGTAATTACCATTGAAAATTTTAGGCTTTATTCAACAATCCTTCTTTATTGTTTCTTGAGTCGAAAAAAAATGAGGAGGTTGCGCGAGAGGGAACGAGCGGGCAAAAGATATCGTTCATACTACATCTGCATGCAAATTAAGCTGAGCTTATATTTTCTTCCCTACTATGCTCTGATAAACGCTGTCAGTCAGATTTTCACTTTTTTCGTATACAAAAAAGAAGCAATATCGAGTTGAGATTGTATAAAAAGTGGGAATTGTGATGTGATGGTTGCTTAAAATCTCTTACAAACTAATAAGCGAGCTTCGCCTAGTAATCAATTTAATCAAAGAAAAAAAAGACGTTTTTAGATAAGCCATAAAAATGGAGCACGGAACAGCAATACTTCCTTTCAAGAAACAAACTATTCAGGTTGGACGGACAGTGAAAGAAATGAATGAAAAATTTCTTGAAGTAGTAATTCATCCTGCATTTTGATAATCAGTAATAACAACACAACACCAGCACGCCAGGCAAACAGCGGTCGTCTACTCTCTCATCAGCAGCAGCATCAATTTTTCTTTTGGTACAGGTTCCACTCGCTCACATTCATCTTTCCATCGAGAAATGAACCTCCTCAGAAAAAAAAATGTTTCAGCACAGCTTTCGCAATTTACAGGTTCAACACATTTAATTTGACTTTTTTTTTGGTGGTTACATGGTGGCTACGTGTACCAATAAAGTCAGCGAAGAAGAAAAATAATTCACAATATTTCATCTTCGATCCATATGACTAATGCTTAGACATGTGTTTGGATGAAAGCAACATCCATATATATTTTTTTTGTTTCAGGTATCATCAGATTTTTTTTTCAAAGATGATGATGAATGTAAGAATTTTCTTCAATGATTACCTCCATCCATCCAATATTGCTAGAAAAAAATATCTGTGTACCTACAATAGTTACGTGTACCACTCTCTTCTGCATCCATAAATACTTGGAGGAATCTGACTCATTTTTATTGGTCCTGGTTTCTACCTCCACTTCACAGCCAACTCTGAAAATCGTAGACACACGAAAAAAAAATTGAGAAAAAAAATGAAGCAAGTCTTCCTCTTATTTTTTTTCGTTATCCATATGTTTTTTTTATTTCACGAAAATCAAATTGGTCAAATTAACCTGCCCATGTAGCTAATCTATGTGCGCATACAAGACCATGTTATCTCCGGTTCTGCATAGACATTATTATACGTATTAAAAAAATCCTGCTCCAACAAATCGAACGTCTCTTTGGGATGAGCTGAGGCCAAACCCACAATTATCATATCATATCCAACGACGAAGATGACGATATGAGAGATC
>JAHZNF010002934.1:0-16055 GCA_027744215.1 Troglopedetes dispersus
TTTCGCTAGTTCTCCATAATATTTTCTTCCTCGATTAAAGTAATACGGTCTGCCTGGCATCTGCCTTGCATGAGATGTGCTATTTGCCAGTCTGTTCAATATCTTCCAAGTGGTTACTGTCACATCACACACAACTTGACAGTGAGGCACACATGCTTTCTGAATCATAAGTTATATATTATTATTACTCATGGCTACCTGCAAATGTGTGCTTCTCAAACCGCGAGTACCTTGGGTTTGCTTGTTTGAGTGCTGTTATTGATTGTTATTCACACATTTGTTATTTTTTTGTACGGTATCGTATCAACACATATTATTTTATGGCCACTAATGCCTCTTTATACTGGTGCAATAAAAAGCCTGATTAAAACAATACGCGCAGCTGTAATTAGACATTCCACACTTCCCAACAGTGTAATAATCCTCGCCAAAGCAAATTTCTTATGTTATTGTTAGCTCCGTTCACATGATAAAAGTATCCTGTCCTGGAGAAAACTTTGCAATTTAGTTACTCTGGCAATTGTTTCGCTCCGCTGCCAGTATTTTTTGATCTCACCATCCACTCTTATCGTGAATATAAGCCCTTCCAGTGAATGAATGAACGGCTGCGTAATATATTAGTCATTTTAGACTTGTTCCTTTTCTATCTTTTGTTCAACAAGGGAATAGTTGTAAGTATATGGAGCAGAGAGAATTGTGTTTACACTTGAGTTCACATCGTGCCGTTTTTTCGCTGTGCTGGAAATATTGCCGCAGCACCAGACTCCTGTATCCGTATACTTAATCGCCTCCACAGTTTATTATTATTACTGCACTCTTCTTTCACAATTCTCTCTGGTGTGTATCAGCTCCCATATTCTTCATTTCTTCTCTCGCCCTTTGTCACTTGAAAAAGTTTTAACCATGAATTAATAGCTCGCACCCGAGAAACCCGACTGTGTATGAGTGAGTGACTGCTCGTCTTCGCCTATTCGCATCTTCGGTGTAATAACTTCCCAGCTCCTTTCTCCACTTTCCCTCCTTTGTTCCACACTTGCTTCTATTATGCCAGTCAAGCGTGGCCGTGCTTAACAGCTACAGCTCCACAACCTGCTACAATTCTTTTTTTTTCTAAAGCTTCTCCTCTGTTGTCTTTACTTGGCAATTTTGCATATCAGTTTCATCTTCCGCATACATAATACAAAATGCCTTAATGACTACTGCCTGGGATGCCCTTATCCTCCATTCCCTGACCACCAAACATGATAGTAATAATGGGAAGCCAATAAGAATGCATGCTGCTCGCAAGCTGCCCCATGTTGTGTGCATAATATTATTATTATTATTATACATTACTAACAACAAACAAAAACACACACACAAATCCTCCCTCTAAAATTAAAAGCAAACGGCTCCGACGGAAGAAAGACAGAGCGGGGATGCTTACGAAAAAGCAATAAAGTTCGCATCCATTTCCTTTACTGTACCACTTTTTCTTCCTCACAGTCTCTCCTTTTCCCAGAGAATCTTTTCAAGCAAAAGGAGCTATACAAGCTCAATAGCTGATAATGCTTTGTCGTAAATCCAACCTGCTGCCTTCTTCACATGCCGTATGCATGACAATATCGGTGAAGAAGAGAAAACGCAACAAGGAAAATGCCAGTAAATTTAATACAGTGTGAGTCACGACTCCTTTTCGATCACCATAATATTGGCATTGTTGCGGGAAAAGTTGGGAAAATGTTAGGAGGGAATTGTGTTTGCTCATGGTTTATCTCCTTTCCTGACAGTATTGTATTTTTTCCCTGACATTATTTTATTTATGTACTTTTTTTGTCACTCGCTGTTATACATGAGAGTAGACAAATGGTAATGTAACACATCACATGCGGCGTTGTATTTGATAAAGAGAAATCCTCTGCGTCCAGTCCGACTGACACTATTATCCCTTGTCGTAAAAGACAACAAACACAAACTGCAATAGTTTGTCATGTTCCTACGGATTAAATCAGTCGCCCAAGTGAATACCTATAATAATAATTACAAGGAAAGAAAATGAAGTACACATATTGAAAAACAGAGAGAGGGTTTTTATTTTTCTTTTGTGTCTACATTATTACCGTTTTTATTGCCAAGGTGGATACGATCGCGATGCCAGACTGCTTTTGCATTTTTATAGAATTTATTAAAGACTCGGACATGGTGCATGTGCTGGTTCTGAGGAAAACCGAAGTTTTTGTTTCATTTTGATTGGAAATGGAAATGGGTTTGTGATTGGTTATACAATAGGTTGCGTGGTCTGACCTCCTTTTTTTACCCAAAAAAAAAGGAATATAAATTTAATACATTCCTTCTCTAATGAAACGTATAAAGTATGGGATGGAATCTGGTGTTTCTATTAATTGTGTGTATATAATTTCCACATGCATATCCTGTGCGATTCCAGCCAGAATAATTTATGCCCTGGAGTCCGATCCGCGATGGAGTGAGGTGGGAAAAACTAAAACTTTCCTTTATTAGTAGGTAATTAGTGGAGATGGGAAGTGAAACCTTAAAGTATAATCAAATTCTAATTGCTTAATAAATTTGTAATAAATGCCGCTAATAAAATCAGGAGTCACTTAACTCAAGTGGTTATTAATTTTAGCTTCTTTCGAGAAGGAGAGAGAAAAAAACAACATGAATGTTGGAGGATAACTCGTTCACGACAGCTTTTGGGATATGTACACATGTTTCCGGTATGTGTGCTATGTAAGTACAACGTAACTGCGGTTCGGTTCCCTGAAAGTTGCAAAAAGTTCCGAAAAAAAAGAGATTTATGATAGGATCGGATTGTAACTACAATGTGTGTGACTTGCCTTCCATGTACGGACATACTTTTTTTTCGTTGAACTCCAACAGAGAAAGTTGAAGAGACCGTGGAACTACATCGGTAAAGTTGAAAAGACTTGTGCAAGTCAAACATGGCTTTTCCTTACATACATAATAATATCTGCTCTCGTAGACATCCATGTATATTATTTATATACTTCATAGATGATGCGAAAAGCGAGCTTTCCCTGAGACCAAAAAAAAGAAGAAGAAGACCGCTCATTTGGCGTCAGCTGAATTGATGACGCTGGATTCTTGCACAGGGTTTTTTTTACTGTGAAAAATTCCTTGAGAATCATCCCAGGGAATAAGTTGGAAAGAAGGAAAGACTGTTTCCTTTTTTTTGTAGTGACGTGAAGAGGACGACGGATACAGACTCGACTATTACCATTACTATTATTGTTTATTTTAGCAACAATGCATTGACAACAAAAAAGCGAAAAGGGACTTGCTCAATGTACCACTTCCTTAAGCTACTGGGGCTCTTGCTACATTTTCAAATGATGTTGGATCTCTGGAAAAATGGTCCTGCCAAGATTTCTTTTCCATGACTGTTGATACATTTCATTGGATAAAAGGAGAAAGTCTTCTCAGCAGCACAATGCTCCGTACAATCTTTGTATGGGTCAGACGACAACTTTTTTTTTCTCCTTTGAGAGATAAACAGGGAGCAAAGATAAATGCCAGGACAAACTCTTCTCATTTGAGTGTGTGTACTAAGTTATTTGTGAAGGGAATTTTTGGGGAACGTTGTTACCATGTAGCCAACTCACTTCCAGACAAGATGACTGACTGACTACATTCAACAAAAGGAGAGGAAAAAAAAGAAGAAATAAACTTATGAAAGCAATCATAATCCCACAAAACTCAACACTATTCTCCGATATTTCCTTGAGTGTATTTTTTTCCTCCTTCGAAAAAAAAAATCATTTCTCAAGTTGGAGTGTGTGGATGGAACTGATAGTTATGAAATGAAAGTATACCTGCATGGCAATCATACACTCCCACATTGTAAAACATATATCATCCCATATTTTTTTACTAGTCATCATGAAACCGCTGACTGCCCTTTTTATTTCTTTTTTTTTTCTTCCACTTCTTCGGCTCGTGCAAAATTCATAGCAGACTGCAGGGAGAAAGCACATGACTTATACATTACGTAATACACAACACTTCGTATGAGTTTGACTTTGTTGGTTGATGACGCGGCGGTGGATGGAAGACAAAATACTGCCAGTAACACCAACCGAGCCCTACTATGTCTTCTCCATTGTACATTGTAATTCCGAAGAAATAGAGAGAGATCCTTCTTTCCCAACTATTTTTATTTCTAGTATACATCAGTGAGAAGAGAAAAAAAAGTGAAGTGGGCGAAAAGAAAATTCGCCCTACTCAAACTTATATTTCATTGGCAAAAGGCGGAGAGCTGGAGCAGCAAAAGGAGTGGAACTGAAAATGCCCCGTTCTTTTACTGCTTTCGTCCCGAAGAAAAAAAAAAGATCTGACTTGCATCGCATTATGGAATGCCTTGGCTCATACTTAATATGCTACATATATGCGTAATATATATCTTTTATTGTGCATGTGTGTAGCAGCATTGTAGAAAGGCGACAGCGGCGGTAGTGTCTGGCTTGGCATGCAGAAATGTCTAGAATTTTTTTTTTCGTCCGTTGACTACTGTGCTATTTCTGGTTTCTTCAGATATATCTCAAGAACATTTCCGTTCTACAAAAAATATATAAAAAATCTTTTTTTGGAACAACGGCAGTATAGAAAGTAGGAAAGCTGATGGGCTGAACAGAACGAGAAGGAAAGAAAGCGCACAGTGGGAGCCTAAGTGGTGGAGAAAATTCGGAAGTGATCGTCTAATCATCAGCAGAAATGAGTCCTTTTTTACTCTCGAAAAAATTAGACATAGAAAGTTTATTTCGGAGAAACGGAACTCTTGTGATAACCATTCCTTTCCTGGCTGTTTCTTCCCTGCTGCATTTCATAATCCAATAACATACTGCACACAGCCGTCAACGCCAGCCGAAGAGAAATGTTGCGAAAGGGGAAAGTGAAGAAAACAAGGAAGAATTAACTTGAGAGGAATGCTAGCGTGAGTGTCCTTTTCCCTGAATTATATTTTTTTCTGTCTTGCATTACTTCGACCGCATTTACCCTTTGATGAACTTGCAAGAGGAACAAGGATAAGTAGAGAAAATGCCAAAGTGGAGGAAGGGAAAAGTACGGCGACTTCCTTGTTCCTCACAACCCCTTTTCTTTTTGGCTGCATTCTCTGTTATATTGCGTCATTCCCGGTAATGTGAGTCCTAAAATATAAACGTCCTTTGTCATTTTCCGCCCTGGTCGTCTCCATTTAATGACCGGGGTCTTATTACTTTGTTTTAAAAAATGACTCAAGTTGCAATCATTGTAATGACCAAGACATTTTTTGGGATGATAAAGACAAAGGAGCGCCGTGAGTAACATACTAATCTCTACAAATTCGGTGAGATTCCATGAGTTATCATCACTCTGGTTATTTTTATATCTGCACATAAAATGATAACGTGCTTTTATGGATGATGCTCTCAGGCCATACAACAAAGGAAACAAAAACAAAAAGAAGCGATGTCACACACTCCATTTTTTTCCCGAAAAATTATGAAGTGCTCTTTTTTAGAGAGAAAAGCAGTTTGCTACTTTTCCCATTCAACTTATCACGCGTATTGACACGACTCACGTTTAAGGGCGTAGGAGCAATTTTCACAAATTCAGAACTTTTCAACCGCCTACCCCGTATAAACACGAGCGACACGGATAAAAAAAATTATTGCAGCCCTTTGAGAACTATGTCATCACATCCGCAAATGCCATCCGCAATCATGGAACTGCATCTTTTTTCCTAGTGACAGTTCACCTCGTACTTTATACAATCATAACAATAATAACAGCGACTAGAGCAAACGCGAAGGTGGCTGTCAAGACGTGAAAGGTTTTCTCCTTTGCCTGCCATACACAAAACACGCGCCATGTTAGTAGGAAGCTCTCTGTTGCGAAAATGTTTCCCTGTTTTCTTCGGAGAAGTGCACATCGTGTCACAAATGAGGATGTAACAGCGCTTTTTTTATCCGTGGAGCACAGACACAGCTTGCTTGCACCATCATTACGACAGTTTGTACCATGTACGCGGAGGTATAAGTGTTCATATAAAAATACAGCCAAGAGAGAATAAAAAGGGAACAATGTGAAGTGATGCAGTAAAAGTTTATAATGATAAGAACGTATGGCATGTCTACTTACATTTCCTTTCGCAAATGACATGCAAGGATAAGACAGGCAGGGTCTCGGGGTGTTGTGCACCGTACTTTTTTTTCTGGAGAAGAGGCTGGAACTCAGAGAAAAATATTTTAACATGTTGACTTCTACCTCCATTAATTGTCTAGATACAGGCAACCTGTCAGTTATGCTACCGAGATTAAACGAATGAATGAATAATATAACACGCAGGTTTTGATTATGAGATGTACCCACTCCCAAGGTCTACATAGTAGTTCAGAGCCAGTGTCATAAAAAGTGTATCTTCGTCTGAATGAGTGACTCGGTGACGGCAGGGTTGGTGATGGTGATGACGGTTGTTAAAAAAAATATGATGATTATGAGACAGGTAAGTTCTCCCGGATGGGAGGAAGACCTTGTATTGTAAAAGCCGACCTGTTTTCAGCTCCACCTTAAAGGAAAACACGGATACAGGCTTGCATGCAATCAAAATCCCTGGGTTACTTTCGCTCCTTCAAAACTCTTTTCTAGGTTAAGCTTGCTCCTAATACCAAAACGAGACAGACGAGAGAGAAAAAAAACATATAAAGTAGAAAATGGAGTATGCCCACAGCAATTCACTTTTTAACATGGAAACTGGAAAAAAAAGTCTTGTTCATTTTATGCAAAATTCTCCTAATAAATAATAAACAAGGTGAAACTAACGGTAGCCCTACACACAATGCTAAACATAAGAGTATTATTCTGGGAAAGAAGTTAGTTTTTTGTAGGTAATTAATTATGGTGATTCAAAACATTATACTCATTTTCCAGAAATGTGAGCAGGATCTCCCCCACTTTGGAACTGAAAAGGTTGAGTGATGAATGTAGTTGAACTGTGGCATGTGGAGCATAATGCAGTTCCTCCGTGTCACAGTTTTTTTACATTATTTAACCAATATGTATGCAAAGAAATGTAAGTTTACTCTGGCATTATCCACACCAGAGTGGAGACAGAAAGTAGCACATTACATATTTGCAGGGCATTATTAAAAATTTAAAGAAAACTGCTCCTGCTTTTGTTTGCAGACACAAAGGGAAATGAGATCAGATCTGTGGTTCAGATTTGCCTAAACGTTTTGCATGAGTCAATACAGAGACTTTTTTTGTGGGTCCATCTTTTTTTCCAGGAGAGTTCTCTCCATTCAAATTGGAACCCTTTTATTTCATTTCTTTCGCAACGCTGAACCTCAAGTAAATAAAATTTTCTTGTGTAGCCTGCAAGTCCTGATGAAAAAAAATATTGTTAGTGAAATAACAAAGTCATCGCTTCACTGAAAAAATTAATGAGATTTCCTTGTTGGTAGCATGGAACGTAAATAGACTGAGGATGATGACAACCTTGGAAAATATTAAGTTAATAATTGAAACATTGTCCATACAAAAAAAAACGCTAGAGCCCTTCCGAGGGCACTTCTCTCGTAAACGGATAATGGCACGTCGAGTTTCATAATTACTTTAGCTCCTCCGCCAAATGGAAAAGTACGTAGTGAATCTTTTAGAAAAGACGGTGAATGACAGTCTCCTGTTCATTATGCTTCCAGTCTGAGATTGGATATCAAATTATGCCTTATTCGACGTGCACTCTGAAGTGGTATATTTAGTAGAAGTAAATAAATGTAATATAATGTAGTAGCGGTAATAGTATTAAAAAATTTTGCTTCTTGGAAACACTCTTGTTCCTGACAACCTGGTTCTACTATTATTGGATGGCTATAGGAAAAGACATGTGCTCCCATGATTTTCAATTCAGTAACAAATATCAGGAGAAAATGGGAATTGTTCAGATTCAAACGAATGACTCAATGAATTCCTTAGGGAATCAGAAAAGAAGAGAGCTCCTGATTCTTCCTCACAGACAATAGACAGGCAAACTTCTAGAAAAAAGGCTATTGTTACATTTTACCCTTCATCACTTGCATCTCACATCCATTTTCTAATATGCTCGGATATCAAATGGGCGCCTTCACATCAAGTCCTCCATAACGCATTAAGGACAGGTAGGTGAATTATGTTCTGAGTGAGAACAGTGGATTCTCACAAAAAATTCTAACAAGAATGAATCTACGTGTAGGTATCTTCCTCATAAATATAACATTTAAAGGTGCTGCTGCTCCTGATAACAATAGTAATAATAATAATAATATTAACTGGGGCACGAAGTAAGATAATGCCTAGCCAAAAAAAAGGCAGAGCACATTTTCTTTAGTTGTGCCTTCTCATTCAACTTCATCCTTGTGCTTTTGGCTTTGGAATTCTGATAATAATAGGAAGTCGAAGTCGTGCACATGTTCCATCACGACTGAACACAATGGGCATAGTATTCGTCATATCCGTCAATGACACGTCTCTGCTTATGAAAAATTGCTAACGATATCCCCATAAATGCAATAATAATAATAACAATGTCATTCCTGGATTCATTTCTGTTTCAACGAAACCATCACCGTCTTGTTTATAATGAGTGGAGCGAAAGGAATATATCGCTGTTTCCTTTCTGCACAATTGCACGAACCGAGTCAAGTGGAAGAAAACAAGAGGATTCCTCGCAGATTCATCATCTTACTTTCAATTTGATAACATCGGAGCTATTCCTTTTATGCAATTCCACGTTCCACAGTAAAAAAAGTAATAATAGGATTGGTTCTAAACACTGAATGCTATATTTTCAGCAATTTTTCTATGGGAATTTAATCATTTTCTTCAAAATAAAAAAAATCATCTTCTATTATTATTATTATTATTATTATTATTATGTCTCTGTACGTATACCAAAATGAATTAAAGTTATTTTTATAAAGGCTTTCCTTCTCTATGAGAATGATCAATAATTGTATGACTTGGCTGAAGCCAACCATCTCTTCTGCCTGATCTCTTTCCTTTTGTATTTATGCAGATCTTGCTCTAAATTTATTGCCCAATTACACACGGCATTACAGAGGAGAGAGTCCATCAGAGCGAAGGAAGCCATGCAAGAACGGAATCCAATTTACTTTTTTTTATTTTTTTTTAAACCTGGACAAAGTTGCAAAAAAAAGCTGAACAGGGTACAATCACAAAAATCGGGTAATCAATACACTAAAATATTTGCATTGGTATACAAAACTATATACTGTGTGCATATATGAGATTCCCTAGTTCATGTCCTCGCAGATTCGATGACTGTCAATTATTTTATCTGTCAATTTACAACTTCGACGACACACTGCAAACAGCTTTAATCAGCGAAATAACTAAAAAATAAATCACATCAATTTATTGTTCGTTAACGAACCGTTCATTCATCTTTCATTAACTACAATTGTCGGCATAATACATCCATGCTTACTATGCCACCATTTGATCATAAATGGCTTCTTCACGCTTTGCAAAATATTTGCTAGACACGTCAACCGTACATTGGGTAATACGTTATGGTGAAACACCCAATATCACGCTTGAAACAACTTACGTAAATATGCACTATAAGCGCTACACCAAACTACTTTCACAATTTTTATGGAAGCAAAGGACGGGGGAAGCGAGGCAGAAAATATTTTTAAAATTTTATTATTACTTACAGTGAACAATGAGCATCAGCAGAAGCAGCGCTTTGTTCTCCCGCAGCAGCAGTAGTTGTGATCGAAGCCCGTAAACTGGAATGAACTTTTGCGGTGCATGACCTAACAATTAATACGCACTCCAGCGGACTCACCGCAGTTCACAAAAGGTCACACACACACATGCACAAAGTACAGCAGGCAATTAGGAAGATAAAGAGGGAGCCGGATAA
This sequence comes from Troglopedetes dispersus, assembly GCA_027744215.1. Lineage (NCBI taxonomy): Eukaryota > Metazoa > Arthropoda > Collembola > Entomobryomorpha > Paronellidae > Troglopedetes > Troglopedetes dispersus. Next base: position 9,926 of record JAHZNF010002934.1, read on the forward strand.
AAGGAGCAGTTTTTTTTAAATTCTTTGTTTTAATAATGATTTACGCCAGGAACAAAACCATTGACATGCTCACTTCTCTCACTATTTTTCTTGCAAGCAAAATCCTTCATTTAAGTCTTTGCCAGTGGTCAGAAGGGAAAACAAAGGTTTAGTTTAGTCCTTCGTCAATGCCTGATACATGAGTCATATATTTTTCCAGTTGGCGACTTTTCGCAGTCTCTCTTCCTACTACTATGCTCCGCATACGAGAGCTCAAGTCACAACAAAAAACAACAAGCCCAGCATTGACAAAAGACTAATGCCATTTCTAGCCACGTACCTACTCACCATCGCTCTCCTGTCATTTAAAAGTACGTATACAGGCAGGAGAGAGAGAGAGAGAGAGAGAGAAAAGCCGGAGTTTCTTTTGTGTACTGGAGCAGGAGCAACAACAATAAAAACAACAGTTGTGTAGTGGAGGAACGCTCACAGTTAGGTACACATCTTTTACAGCGACAGAGAGTAAAAAAAATACGAGACAGAAACACAGAGTTAAAGCACCGAAATAGTCAGGGAAACGTGAGTGTGTACACGGAAGAGAGATTCTAGCTAGACACTGAAGAACTAAAAACAAAAACAAGAATAATATCAAGGGGAACAGAGAACGAGATAGAGAGAAGAGAGAGAGAGAGAGAGAGAACCACGGGTAGATAGAGAGTGAGTTGAATGAGAACTGCTGCGTTTCCAAAACGAGAGAGACGGAGTCGTCGGTCTTTTTTTTCTTCTTCCTCTCCGTTCCACCAGAAAATGTTGTATCGTTGATCCCTGTTTATGAAATGAACGTGGTTGCTGTTTTGCTGGTGCAGTTGAGTTGTTGGGAGAGTGAACTTCAGTGTGATACCTTCAGGACCTATTATATATTATCGTTTCGCCAAGACCAGGCAACACTCTCTAGTATGTCGTTGATGCATAGTGGAAAGCAAAGCTTGTCCAAATCATGAGTGAACGAATGCAGGAGGTAAAGTAAAAAAAAAACCCGAGGTGATCCGAACAATCCGAATTCGGAGAAGCGATGGATTCAAGAATGGAGAGTTAGAGAACTACATACAATCCCACTTTGGATATCTTTTTATGTGGATATCATCACACACACACAAACGCTACTACGCTCTATAACAATAATGAAGAAGTAGGTACCCTTTTTTTCACTCCCTTACAATGCTGTAATGTGTCCCACGTTTGGAAAACATGTTCACAATAAGGAGCAGCCCAGGAAGAAGAGAGAACACTGCACTGCCAGGTTCACAACATGCACCATTGTGGACGTATACAAGAACGGAGAGAAGAGGTCTGTGCATTCCTGTATAACGGTGGTGGTGGTGGTGGCGATGCTCTCAGGTTTGGGAGCAGTAGCAAGTAATGCAAGACCAGCAACAAGGATTTTTTTTCTACTAAAAGTTTTTCCCCTTTTTTCCATGTTTCCAGTGAAACTTGTATGCAACTTGCTTGTGTTCATTTCATGCAACCAACGTACGAGTCAACATTTCTTTCCTCTACTCATTTTTTTGGGGTAGAATGCTGTACTTGTCGGTATCTCCAATCATCATCATAACAAGCAAGCATTCCTACACCTTTTTTTTCATATTATCGAATTGAGAAAATAATCCGATAGGTATTACATAAAAGTTTGCTTACTTTTTTTGGTTGCAAGTCTTACATGTGCAATGTGCATCACATATTAAAGAAAACACACTCTCATGTTTTTTTGTGAAGCGAGGAGTGAGGTGGAATACACAAAAATATTGTAGCTTTGAAGATATCAGATATGACATAATCTGACGAAGAAAATATGCCAGCTGAACGAACATCATTATGATCATTGAAGTGAACGTTTAAAGCAGACAGATGGAGTTTTCTTGTCGACTTACTTTTTTTAAAAAAAAAGTAGAGGAAAAAATATACTGCAAGGATTTTCATATTTCGCTTTAAACTTGGATGAACGCTGCTGCTTGTTTATGAGTTCAGACGAAATGATGCTATGCTCATGTCAGAAAAGGAGAAGGAGTCTTTATCTTCTCTCTGATGATGATCCTTTTAAACTCCAGAATATAAACGAGGCTTGCAAGAATGGACATACGAGAGCTATGCCCATGTCAGAAAAGGAGAAGGAGTCTTTATCTTCTCTCTGATGATGATCCTTTTAAACTCCAGAATATAAACGAGGCTTGCAAGAATGGACATACGAGGACGTCTGTCTTGAGTCTCTCTCTTGAAGTAACCCGTTTGGTTCAGGTTGACTCACAACAGAGCATCTTGGACTTTGTACACAGTGCAGCCGCGAGTCCGCTAAAACATGGATTCATGTTAATTGTAAACATGAGCTGTGTACTGTGTCCACATGATGCACACAACAAGAACTACAAAGTTGCACGAGAAAACTTTTTTTTTTCCTGCTTTTATTTTCATTCATGTTGAAGTTGTTGGGAAACAGTTCCTCTGTACAAATACCCAATGAAACAAAAAATGGAGTAAAGAAGAAGACGAGTGAGGCGGACATGGTCGATGCATTATAAAAATGCATTAGCATAAATAAATCCCTCACACAGAGTCACCTCGAACGAAACACAAGACAAGTTGTGGTGTGTTTGTCGTGCAGCTTTGCATTCTTCTATCCGACCAAGAACCAACTACTTCCATTAAAGGTTCGTGCAGTTCATGTAAACTTTTTTTTGAGTCTGACAAAGAATCAGGGCGTTGCAAAAAAAGGCAAAGTAATGCGCGAGAAAAAACAGAAAACAAGAAGGATCACATGAGACCATGTGAACCGTTAAGTAAGTGCGGAGTGAGTAACCTCGCTACTTCCACTTGAACATGGGAAATTACAGAAAGGTCATATCATACGAATGGCAAAAGTGTGACAACAATCATGCATTTTGGGCACATGACATCTCAGAAAAACCGACTTTGTTTACCTATTCGTGGTGCTCCCAAAACCTTTTATAATATTAAGGAATATTATGAAATGAACCATGAACCGGCAGGATACAACCACGAGTAAAACAAGATGAGTAAAGGGCATAGATATTCCATGTGGTAAACATGAACACAAGAATATCGGGAAAAAGAATCTGAGAAGACATTACAACAAATGTCATGTATGCGACTTCACCACGAAAACAACTTTTTCCAATCTTTGGAAAAGTAGCTTTCTGATGTTGGCCAAGGTTTATGTACTTTTTTTTGGAGAAAAAAGCTGAAAAAAAGTTTTCAGCGATTTAAAAACAACCACCAAGAGCACTTTATCTCACTCTGTATGAAGGATGATTTACCTACGCAAAAAATGTTTCCACTTCAGATTTATACCACTTTCGACTTTTTCCTTGCTTTCGCACAGTTTCCAGTTCTCTTGTCAGAAAAGAACAGAGTATAGGAAACAACAAGAATAAAAAAAAACTTAATGCATGTAGGAGACTTCTTGTCACAAGTGCGGGAGCGGAAGATTGTTTATTTTTTTCTTGCGACAGTTTCTCATGTGTCCCAAGAATATTAAAAAGAGGAAACTACCTATTCTCAATTCTAAAGTAGTCTTGATAAGTGTGCACCTAAAAAAAAGATACTAAACTGTCCATGAAACGAACATTTTCATATTGTGGGAAGCCCTTAGCCGTTCCAAAACGAGGAGTATAATGGCATCATATAATTTTGTGATACTTGGGCCGCCAACAAAATAAAATTAAAAATCTGCGTAGAGAGTCTAGAAGAAAAGACCTTACCCACGATGGCGCGTCATCCCACTCTTTATTACGTTGTTAGATCGCTGACAGAGTTATTACAATCCCATACAAAAAAATTCTGCTTCGTCCAGCAGGGGACTCTCAAGTGAGGTTTTCTCCTTCATTGGAAGGGAAATGTTCCTTCCCTTTTCTATGAAGAATGATTTTTATATTTTTGTATAACTGCTTCTGCTGCTGGTGGTGGTGCCTCTCCGCATGGGTTGTTTCTTTTCACTCTGACAATTGCACTTTAAACGCTGAGATCATATCTGCTCGGAGTGGAGCATCGTAGCAGTGCCATCCACGCACTGCTGGAATAAAACTAACGATTGTGCAAGTTATCTTATGATTCATGATGAGCATATGTGCATTAATATCTTAAATATACGTCATCCAACAAGAAAGTGAGTAAGGCATTCCTCGCATGAGAAATAAAAAACGGCATGTATTCATGCAAGCATATATGCTTAGATAAGAAGTTTATCGGGCTTTTTTCCTTTCTGTAATAATATTACTACGGACATTGCTTTTTCATACTTTTGTAGTTTGTCGCGATTCTGCTGACTTTGCTGTTTTCTCATACAATATTGGAAAGTGGAATATGCTTATGCACAACTTCCTGACTCCCGCACATAGTCACTCAACCAAGTTTATCGAATATGCTATTATTGTGTCCTGCTGCAACGGAAAAGGACATGTAAATCTTTTTCCCTGTTCAATTCACTCACTGACGGAGAGTTTGGGGGTCGATAATCACAAGAAGTAACAGAATTGAAGTAGTGAGAAGAAAAAAATGAAAGCAAGTGACATGGGAAAATACGATCGGTGACAAAAAAATGTCATGTGTCATTATTTTTGGACACAACTACCCCCTCCGTAATGATGTGGTAACTCATGCTGGGTTTCTTGGGTTTCGAGAACTTGCCTCGGAAAAGCAACAAAAATTTACACACATTCCGAGTAAATACTTCCAAATCATATATGTATTAGCTTTATGAATTTCGTAGGAAAAAATGTGTGTACCTAAGTAAGAATGGCGAATAACAACAAAATGCGATACAAGAAATCAGATAAGTACATTCTTTAGCACAAATGCGAATGAAACATTCCGAAATGCTGCAAATGTTCGCTTGCGAAATTTTACGTGGATGGAAAGGGCAACATGTAGTACTTAATTAATGAAAGTAGAATTTATTTTGAACAATGTGCTGCATGGTTACTTCACAGAATAATACTGATGGGAAGGACAAAAACAAATAAATTTCATCTTCTGAATTATATCTTGGAGTGCTGCAATTTAATAACCATTTGAGAAATATGCCTGGTAAGCACTAGGACTGCCAGTGAGGAGTCTTCNACCATTTGAGAAATATGCCTGGTAAGCACTAGGACTGCCAGTGAGGAGTCTTCGTGATTCTTGATCATTGCCACTATTAATAGATATCAAGTCATTCAAAGAAATGGCACGATCAGCAACTGCATTTAATTTGCTATCAATTCCACGAATAATAAAAGAGAATCCATGTAATGCTCATCACACAGCTTGTACCCAGATCCCAGATTAAATATGTATGACCTTATTAGTGATGTGTTTACAGATGTTGCGCTCACTTACAGAGTCCCTCTAATTGACATTGCAGACTTGTCTGCGAACTAGCTTAAACTTGCATCTCAGATCATCTTCACAACTGCGTGTCATCTTTGTCCTTCAGTAAATATAACGTAGAACAATCTGTACAACCAATGACGTGTGCAAAATAATATTCCACACACACATTCCATTACTCAATTAGCCCATCAATTACAAATATGTATACCTTCCTTGACAATTATTTGCAGCTGTTGTGATTGGTTCAGGTTACCCCCAAATTATGATGCTTCAAAAATTATGCGAAATGCGAAGAAAAATTGAAAATTGCAAGTTGGAAGGACAAAAATGTTTGGGGGAGTGCAATGTCTTTTGTCTCTTGCAGCACGCTACCTCCCTGTGTACTTGAAGTAACACAGACTGGTGACGCGGTGGTCTGTTATCAATGGCTACATTACATAGAATAGAGGCTTTTTTTCCTGAATTGTATGCATCATCATATCATCTTCCTATGGTTTCGCAAGTGATGATAAGTTAGAGTGAAACTATGAGCAGTTGAGAATAATGGTCAGCATCGCATCTCATCATCATATTGAACAACGAAGTGTAATATTGGGATCATAATCAGCTCAAGTTTGCTTCCCATTCAAGAGGATTCTTGGCCAACGTTGGGACTTAGCAGAAGTGACTTCCATAAAAACGACAATAACAATCAATGTCAGTTTCCATATAATATTTGTTGCCAGATTTATCCTGAGTATCCTCCCATTCTTCAGGATTCCACATGAAT
>JAHZNF010002935.1:0-13042 GCA_027744215.1 Troglopedetes dispersus
CAAGATTTTCTCGACGAGTGTTAGGAAGGGCTTATATTATTTTGTAAGGAGGAGACAAACTATACACTACGGAATGTCCCTCAAACCGTATCCTGCAGATTAGAAGAGACATATGTACTACTTACCTCATTTGCTGTATTCAAATTTCTTTTGAGCCGTCGGATAGTAGGAACAGGTAGGAAGTAACAATAATTAATGATAAAATAACGTTCAAGTAAAACCTTTACAAAGAAATAAATGATATCCATTTTGGCAGGGATTAGCTAGTTGATTAATACGGTTATAAGAAAAGATCGATAGATTTTAATGATAATTGTAAGAAAAACTATAGACATACCTAGTTATGTAGGCACCTGCAGAGTATAGGTTCTCCTAGTAAAAAAACTGTTGACTAGTGTAAGCAAAACAAAAACTATAGCTAAAAATAATAATCACAATATTCAGGAACGATAATAGGTGTTACTACAATAATAATGGACATTCAGAAACTACAAAATATGTAGACTTTTACTCTTATACCCGAAGTTAAACAAAAGAAGAAGTACATAATCCTAACACATCTTCATGATGATGTGTAAATGATAATGTACTGCATACATGCAGCAGTGATCACGAGGCTATGCATTTTGCAACCCTTATTATACAGGCTATAGGTCGGAAATATAAATTAAGCTAATTAATTTGCTACAAGTTTGCTAAACAGGATATTTCAAAGAAACTTTTGTGACAAAATCATGTTCCTCTCAAACAAATTACAGTAACATTTATATAAGATTACTTATTACAAATGATTGCGTGAAAGTCGCGTTGTATTGGAAAAGTTTTAAAAAAGGTCTTATAAAACGACACTTGTGTCTCTTGTTGGATAACAAACAAACTTTTCCTGGTCGCTACAAGTGATTCTGAGAAGGTTTGTCTTAAAGTATGTATGTGTGCATTAAGTTGGCAGTACAACAACTTGATTCCCAATGTTTATAGTACACGGTAAACTCAGACCGTAATCGGCGAGCGAATTCGTGACGGTAGTCCTATCATTTCCACTTTGAAATTTGTGTCGTTATTTTACTTGCTATCCAGAATTTGTAAGCACAACCGAGCCCAAATGAGTAGTACGTACGAGTATATTTGGCAAGGCTGCAATTAATTGAGTTTTATGGTATTATTAATTTGTAAATTATGCATTCAGATTTAATTGAGTTCTTTGACGGGAGTTGTCAAAACTCCATGCGCAGGTATAGTTTTCAGTGACACTACACCAGTGCATCTAACATTTTAGAAGCTCCAGTTTAACGATGAATGTTTTGGTAATGCCTTTAAAGTATTTTGTATATTTCCGATATATGAACAGCAAACGAGTGGACGCATAATTCATAAATCCAAAGATCTCTGTTTTGCAATTTGTCCTATTTGTCAGTCATTAAAATTTTGCCAATTAGTTTTTGACGTAATTCTGTTGCGAGCAAGGCACGATCAGAAAGCATAATCCCAATCTCTTCTTTAATGTGAGTCCTCTATATTAACTTAAAATCGATCGAACTAAATGTAAGTTATACAAGGTGCAAGCAAATACAAAGTCAGAATTTATATCCGGTTGAAAGCAAATTTTATGTAGATTAGTGAAAATTGAACTCCAGCATGCATAAACCATAACTGTATTCAGAGAAGTAAACTACACGTCATGTATGTATAATACAAGTAGTGTCAAAGTAAAAGAAAATGGTTATTGCCTATGTTAAAACAAAGTTATAACAGAAAAAGAAAATAATAATAATAATAATAAAGCTTATACAATCAGTTTTGTTTTAGCGTAAACACATTGTTGTTTATTTTTGCTGGCATAAATTACCGACATAAGATATAAGAAGCTTCGGCGATCAACTACCTATATATTATGGTTTCCTGTGCACGTGCGTGACTTCGTTGTTCAAAATTATGTTTGGATTTCGTATGTTGATAATTGTATACTTCATGCATAATTAGTCGTTAAAACACCATTACATTAATCTTCTGCGTAACTCTTGAAATTTTCCTGTAAACCCCTCAGGTAAGTATGTCACAAGAATTAAGATAGAATCATTGAACACTTTTTTGGAAGACCAAAGCATCAACAAGATTATCTTCGAAACAAAGTTTTGGGTTTCCCATTAGTTTTCTTGATGTCTCTTGACCCTTGGGTGACATTGTTAAATATTCCCAAAATGCGGTATTATATTTGAGAGATTCGCTTTTTCTGTTTCAATAGTTCCCACAAACTTGTCAGAGCAACTTCGGCAAAGCAATATTCGCTGACGTGACAAAATGGGCCCAGCGATCCTGGCACTGGCGGCGGTCTCGATTCTTCTCCAAATTACCAGCAAGGTGATTGCGACGGAATTTGTCATTCGTTCCGACAGAGACTTTCTTTCAGCAATAAATTCGGTCCGTCCTGGGGACACAATTCAACTGAATCGTGATACGAAATATTACCTTCAACGTGTAGAACTGCTCCGTAGCGGGTATCCTCAAGCTCCCATCACGCTAGTTGGGGAGCGGGGAACCAAAATATCTAGCGACTCCGGTACTGCCTTAGTTATTCGTGGTTCTCACTGGAAAATTCAAAATTTAGCCTTTGAAAATTCACAAGAAGGGATCGTTATTTATGGCAATAACAACACGTTGAAGTCACTCTCTTTTCATAATATCGAAGAGGCTGCTGTAACACTTCGAGGTAATGGGAATTTGGTTAATAACTGCGTGTTCAATGGGGTGACACACGGTATCATCGTGTCGGGGAGGGATAACGTGCTGCACAAAAATTCCATAACCTGCATCACGTCAACAGTGACCACATCTCCACAATCATGCTGCGGCATGTTGGAGTACAATGTTTTCAATGGTTTACTGCACGTACAGGGAAATGAATATGTAATCTTGAAGAATATTGCCAACAGCGACGTTTCAATATCTGGGCAGAGGAGTAATGTGAAAGGAAACGTGATAAATGGGAAATTGGATGTATCCGGATGTGGGAACCAGTTCTTTGGAAATACAGCAGGTAGCAGCAAGTTTGTGACCATGTGCTATAATTGGGACGACGGGGAGAATCATTTTGGTCCAGGCTTCAATAGTGGAAGTGGAAATTACAACAATAACAACAATGTCCGCCCTAATGACAACAATCGACCAAACAACATTCACAACGGAGTTTACCGCCCTAATAATCCTAACAATAACGGATACAATCGACCGAGACCCAATTAGTTACCAATCACAAGATATTTATTGTGACCAGATAAAGTCGACGGTAGATACTACTGACCCAACTGAATTGAAAAGGAAAAGCTAGCAAGACCCAGCTTTTGTTTATAGTCGTACTTTTTGAAATGACAACATAAAATAAGGATATCGATACCGATTGTTCTGGGTTATTGTATTACTATTACAAATAAAGCTGAGCAGATTTACCTGCATATTATGCGTTTTTGATGTTGCTCGGTGTATATTTTTTATTCAGATTCAAGACAATAATAATTTTTATTGTTTCAACAGGCATGCTACTTGATATATTAATAGTTTCACAGCGCCCCAGACGAGTAACCTGATAATGCATTTTTGTCATATATTATTGAGTCCTGAATTACTTGTATGCATTAATACAGTAAGTGTGACCTCCAACCAATGCAATTTGTAAGGGCCTAATCAGCAAGCAGAGATTCAAAACTCACGTGGTTCTACAAACTAATGAAAAATCATACCACATAATAATATGACATTTCCTCCTGATTCCTGAAGTATACAAGTGTAATATTTATAGCATGTCCTCTGGTATGTCCAGCATTACACAGATCCCGGTGTGAAACTATTGTATCAGTATATTTTAAAGTAATTGCTTGAAATCCCAGAATTCCTGCTTTAACTAGCAAACGTTGTTTCAAAATTGTCTAAACTGCGAAATGAGCTTTGTCAAATGGCATAATTTGATTGATTGTGTGTAGAAAACCATTTTACTTTCAGGTAAATTGTGCCTCTGTGACAGTTGCAGTTGCTCACTGATTACTGGATAGAGGAAAGGGAAATTGAAAACGAAGGAAGGATACACAAAGTATTTGCACAAGAAAATTGAGCAATGAAACACATCCATCATTCATTCTCGCTAGTCCGGTTGTATTGCATTCATCATGAACACCTAAGAACATGGAATTTCAGTTGCTCTCTTTTAGACTAGCTTTTTAGCGTTGTGCTTGTTTCATCACTTGTGGGTAGAAGCATAACAAAAAAACTTCACGATCTACTACAGTTCAATTAAGTTTGAGAGTAAAATTTCCGTGTGTATAGGTAATTTATCTTTTACTTCTGGAGAAACTAAAAAGGCCAATGGAATACACAAGTGTGTGCAAATAATATTGTTTGATTACACTACGCATACGCAAGACAAAACATCGATAAAAAAGAATAACAGGCATCGGTCAGTTCTGCAACAGAATTTCTGCTCCTTTTAAAGGGTTCTTTCTCTTTGTCAATCCAAGCATACGTCTCAACCAGCGGCTAGTTTTATTCTTGAGTATTAAAAAAGTTCTTAAGGGTGTTCACTCGCTGTGCTTGCTTCGTTTCGTTACCTGCCGCACGCTCAAAAGTGATACGAGCAAATGAACTAGAAGTTTTTTTTTCCTTGACGCGTATGTTACCAGTAATACCACTCATGAAGCAGTGAATGCAAAACCTTGATAAAAACACACGTAATCAAATATTTCCCATCATAGACATGTTCGAAGTTTGGTTAGTCACCACGATCGTGGAAGTTACAAAAAAAATTAACAAACATTCTTCACTCATTGTAACATTGCTATTATGTACAACTTCCAGTAAAACTATTGTTGTCAATAAAAAAGTATATGCATACTATAAGAAAAGCAGTTTGAGTTTCAAGGTAGACTAGACACTGTTGATTAGTTTCAAGTACTCCTTCAATGCAACATTTCAGCTTTTTTGTTGAATTCACAACAAACACAGTTTTTTAATACATGCATAAACACATTTAGATGCTACCATTGTTGTCTTACGTAAAATTGTTGCAACTTGTAAACGAGTGATACGATACGAAAGCAAGTCTGCGAAATGTGACGAAAATGATGATATTCGTAGATTACTTCTCTTGGTAAAAGAAGCAGCGGTGAAGTTATTCTGGCTTAAATCCTGACGGCCTAGTAAGGTGGTGATGGTGGTGGTGAGTCAAGCAGAAAGAGAAGGAGGAGAAACACAAGAGGAAGTTGAAATTAGGCACAGATACATCTACGCACGTAAAGTGGCCAGCGTCTGAAAAAACAACGGGTGCACAACATAGTCTATGACTTCTGTTTCCGTTCTCCTGTGATTATGTGAATACAGAAATTGTATGCGCACCTGTTGGCGTTGTTTCTATTCACTGAGATTCTTCCTACGATCCATTCATTTCACAGGTTCAGCGAAAAGACAAGCATATTGGTATTTTAATTAACGTTAAAAATTCTCATTTCCACTTAGAAAGCATAGTCAATGTAAAGCAAAACTTCCAAATTTAGCCAGGAATTGTAAAAGTGTTTACTGAAAAAATCTGCAAAGTTAATTTTAAAACGTGTAGGCATTAGATTTGTATTCTCACTTTTAGGTGTCTACATGATGGACTATCTTTAAGGACTGAAACTAGATACGTAAGTCTATACATCTGATTTTAAATAAAAAATATTCAAATTCGCAAAATTCATCGAAGATTTCAGTATGTATTAAAATGAACTTACTTCATACTTGTGTGAGAGAGAAAGAGAGCAACATTCCTCTTATTAGCAATCATTTGCTAATTACCCTTCTTTATTATTTGATGTTTCCAAACAGGGTTAACTGCAATCACAAAAATCGGTAAAACTTGTGTACAAGCGAAAATTTGCAACTAAGTAAATGCAGTAATCTCTGGCCATATCGCGTCATTTTGTTTTTTTGCTTAAGACGTAATTTCCCATCCAACTACGTACACATTATGTAAAATACCTGTTGTGGAGCTGGTGACCATCTCATTTCATTGTAAAGTTAAGCAAATACCTTTTTATTAAGCAATGAGTCGTGCAGACTGTGATGTGTCAGTTCTTCAGAGAAAATCATCATTAAAATGAAGAATTTTTATGACAAGCACAAACACGCAAAGCTTCTTACTAGCTATATAGTGCCTGACGAATTTATGACAGAGCGCAGCGTGACATTCCGTAAACCATAATGTGCATGAATACATGTTTCAAGTCCGGCCGGACCAGTAGATTTTTGTGTAAGCTAATGTAGCAAGCAGTGAAAGCCTGCAATAATAATAATCTGAAGAATAGTAAGTAGTACCCGCGTACTCGTTCTGTGCTAAAAGTTCATTACCACGTTTACCATAAGAGGAGATACTGAAAATAAGCAAATATTATGTGCTTGGCCAAAAAAAATTTTTTTTTTGCACGAAGAGGTTGAGGTATCATGAGGGATTTATTGATGCGTTCATCGTTGAAAAAGTTAGCATCATATGATTTATGAAACTGTACGCGGTTGGATCTGTTACTCAAGTAATAACTGTGTATGCAGGTAGAGTAGGTCAGTTGTCGTGTTGTTCAGCAGTTGTTTGAATGATTCTGGTGTTAACATTTCAGTTCACGAAAATAAATTCCTTCCTGAAAGATGTCTTTTGACAAATACCCTACGAAAGACTCTATCGAGTTGACCGCAAGTCAGCGATCCAACCACAGCCTACCATCTAAACCCCGAAGGGACAATGTTCCTAAAAAGGGCTTTCAAGACTTTGAGGAAGATACTTTCCACTATATACACGAAGTAGCAGGAAGTGGCAACGTTGAGGAGCTGGGAAATATTCTGAAAACAGGAATTAATCCAAATATCACGGACCATGTGGGAAAAACTCCACTCCACTATTGCGTTTCAATAGGTTTGCTTCATGCAAAAGCTATTTTCCATTTCATTTATGATTTATTTTACAATTAAATTATTAAACGTACATGGGAAAGGACTTGTAACTTATCATTTTGGAAAAAAAATCTTCTGCTTTAGAGTGCAGTTGTGTTACTTGTGTCAACGATGCTGAGGCCTGTACAAGGCTACTTGTGGCCACACATGGAATTGACGTTAATGCTCAGGATGACGCTGGAAATACACCGTAATTTGATTTATGTTTATGTGTTCTACGACTTAAATAGTTGAACGCAATCTTATTTGTTTGTTTCGTGAAACCTTTTATAGCTTACACGTGGCAACGGAGCATCAGCTTGCGCGATGTGTTGAGATTCTCATTTCTGCCGGAGCGGATGTTTGCCTCATCAGGTAAAAAAAATGGTGAATTTGACATGTGATTAAGTTTATTTCAGCGTGTATATATACAAATCAGAACGCAGAAGCTTTAAGATTACATAAACCGTAATAGCTCCAAGAGCGTAAAACTATTCACTCTCGACATCCTCGTCGACAGCGTCTTGCTTTCTTTTCTTGGAAAGTACAACATCACATGATATATGAACTAATTTTATAAAATTATTATCCAATGGTAGGATATTATCATTTTCTTTCAACAAATCAAAATTAATATGAAGTTTGGCTTTACGGGCCAGGATATTTGGCTCAACCTTACACTCAATTACACTAAGGCTAAATTGAAGTACGATGGTTAATCAGGAATTTGTTCGATTTAAGCAAAACTAAAAGCATCATCTCATACACTAATGTATACCCTAACTTCCTCATATCGTCGTCTATTTATCTATCTCAGATCAGATTCTGGGGAGGAACCTGTGAGCTTACTGGCCAAAAAGTTACCTGACACAATGACATACCTCTTGAACGAATGCATCTTTGTAGACGAGTACGACCCATGCAATGATAAATGTGTTCTTAAAGTCGACTTCAGGTCAGAAAAGTTTTTACTTATGCACCCTTGTTGCTTGTTGGTGGAAGAGAAATGTGCAATTTTGTGAAAATCAAATCAGCCAACAAAAACACTTCAAGGAATGGTCACTTTCATTCTTCTTCCACAGTCCAATCGTAGGTTATCCAGAATTTAGAGCAACAGACGGGAAGACGAGCTCCTTAGCATCACATGATGGACTTCACATGAGCTGGCAGAGGGAAATGAGACTGCTCCAATCACTTCTTCGAAATCCGATGACTGCTTCCGGCAGTAAAATTTTAACTCATCCAGTTGTTCAAATTTTTATGGAGCAAAAATGGAGGAAAGTAAAAAAATATTTTTGGTGCTCCTTCCTATTTTATGTGAGTGCCATCAAGCATTATGAATTCTGCAATAGAAAGCATCATAATACAATGAAACTGTAATATTTTATATAAATTAAATTTCAGATATTTTATGTTATACTGTACACAAGCTACATTATCGATGTGTACTTGGTAAACTGTCCCTGCACGTTATTCAGTAAGGCAATGCAACAGCAAAATGTTACCGGTATGTCTAAGTTGATTCAATAATCTATTGGCTAGAACCAGAAAGTTCACGAGGGTTGAAAAAAAGATTATTTTATAATGCAGGAAGCCAAATGGACGATATAAACTCAAAGAAATGCGTAATTGTCACTGGTCTAAGTTCCGAAGTGGCCGTTATTCTCGTTTCTACTGCAATCCTAGTGGTTTTGGAACTCTGCAAGATTGTGATCACTCCGAAATTTTATGCACAAAGCTTGATGAATTTGGGAACATGGATTCTGATAGGGTTGGTTATTTCCACTACAGTCCCGAATTTGGCGAAACAGACGGAGATTGGGGCATATCAATATCAGGCTGCTGCAGTAAGATTACACATAATATTATGTATTATATTTGCGGACCATTCTGTAATATTTCATTCTGCCTTTTGTAGTTCGTATCGTATCCTTTACAGTTAAATACGCACACCGAAAAACATCAGCATGCGTTAAAATGTTCTTCTTTTATTTTTTTATTAAAGTTTACTGTTTTTCTTGTGTGGACATTTATTTTACAACAAATTTCAAGATTCCCTGCTTTAGGAAAGTATATCGAAATTTTCGGACAGGTAACTGTGTGGTCTGGAATACAAAAATTATACACGCATTTTTTTGCATTGTTGTTCCTGTTAACCAACTAAATATATATTATCTTCAGGTTCTCAAAAGCTTCGGCTTTTTCCTGGTGACTTTTATATCCGTATTCGTGGCTTTTGCCCTGTCTTTCAGTATTCTATTTCCAACGGTACGTTTGTCACTGCCTGCCACAGACACCACTTGATAAGTATTCATTTGTGGTACCTGCTGAGTTTGAAATCGCCTACTCAGTACTTAAAGTATTCGTAATGATGATTGGAGAAATTGATTACCAAGACATGTTTTACAGTGATGACAATGGAGACGTAACCGGACCTATCATGGGACATTTGTTGTATGCTTCTTTCGTATTTATTGTTAGCATTGTGCTGATGAACCTTGTCATCGGTTTAACTGTTAAGGATATTCAGGTACTACTCTATAATTACAAATCATTTACTTCATTAGTGATTTTTATTAATAATAATTTTTTTAAAACTTGCCTTCGTGGCCATCGTATGAGTCCCACTACAACCCCTAAACGACCAGCAAACAAGATGGGAAATATAACTCATATTATGTGATTTCGTTCATTAGGAATTGCAAGATCAAGGAGAGCTCCGCCGGACGCAACGTCTCATTTTAGAAATGTTCCACTTAGAATCTTTCATCTTTTCCAGTCGTCTTCCTAGACCATTAGGTGACAAACTAAAGGCATCCATTTCAGTTCTCTATCCAACAAAACACGGTCGAGAGGGGTAAATTCAATTATCCTACCTGAATTTAAAAAACTATGCTGGCTCAATCTATTTTTAGTAGTACTACAGTAATTTAATTCAAAGCATATTCATGCACTTTCCTTTGCAGACTCACATTTGCTTTCCTTCCAAATTCGAGGAAAGATAAAACCGTTCCTGAACATCTAAAACAAGAAGCATTAAATCTGGCGTCCATCTCATTTGAAAAGTTTCGATCACAGCGATGCTCAAAAATGTTTACAATGGCACATTCGGAAGGCATGAGCGGACTTGGTGGCAATACCCGGGTAGTTCCTCGGGGTGGCAATGGTGGCATTGTTGTTGGAATTGATCATCATCAACAACCTTCTTACTACTCATCCTCTTCAAGCTCACCTTCATCATTCAAATCGTCATCCCTTGAAGCGCACAGTCTTGACGTACCTGGCATCGGTGCCGGAGGAACGTTAGGGACGAGAAAGAATTCATCTGTTATGACCGCACCTCCGTGGACTTCATCCAGTAGTCAGCGGTAGCTTTGAATAGCTAGAAGAGGGATAAAGTATACGATTCGCAGCTAATAAAGGTCAAACAAAGCAGCTAACTAACTTGTGATTTTTTGCGAATACTTTCATACCATGCTGGACGCTGGTTAGCGTAATTTTTTACCATTACAAAATAATTCAGCTTGTGCTGTAAAGATAAGTAGTTTATGGATTGTTTCTCCGAAATGTTATCAAGTAGCTGAATTTGTATACCAATATTACCAATATCAAATGTATTTTGCTATTAGCCCAGTCCCTTGCCACATTGCGTTTAATAATTTTTATCGATCTTTATTAAAAGTGAGTTACCATTTCTCTTTTTAACTAGTCATCTGCCGCTCTTATTTCATTTTCTCCTCAACTCGTAGTATGACAATGCATTACTATTTAATGAATTCGATATGCGTGCATATGAATTCTGGTCAACATCAGCAGAAGTGGTTGAATATTTGTGAATATGTGTGATATATGTACGGTCGCAAGCTATAAAAATGAAACTTCGCACAAATTGCTCGGCAAGCGCCAAGGAATTTTAGCAAATTCTTTTTAATTCCTTCACAAACTGACAGACGAAATCATGAAAGTGATTTGTGCTTGTGACGCCAACTAGCAAAGTTTATACCACTTAGCGTATCGAATATTTTAACAGATTCAAAAGAAACCCTTAAAACTTGTGGATATCTGTGTATAAAATGTGGTACAAAAGTTTGCATGCAGCGTGTCACAACAATACGAAAGTGCACCGAGTAAGCGACTGAATACAAATTGTTCAATGCAGACAATATTATTCTATTTTGATAAGGAAAACTTTGACCCAAATTTTTTGATAATGTGATGTGCAATCAAACACACGAGAAATGGCTGATCAGTTATCAAGCATGATGATTTATGACACATCTTCAGAGAGTGTTTTAAAAGCTCAACTTCAATTGATTAGAGAAAACCTCTGGGAGCACTACCAATAATATTGTTCTCACAAAATAAAAATTGTTAAAGCAAGTTTTTTTACGGTCTCTTTCCTGCATTTTAAGAGTTGAATATTTTTGTGACTTTTTTCGCTCTTATCGAAAAGCACCATGTGTGTCTTTACTTTCCAACGAACATATTGCATTAACTTTGCCATTTTTCATCCATAAAAATTAAATGGACAGGCCAGTGTATAGGTACAGTCGCAGCGTAACTATTATTCAGCGTTTTGCAAATGCGGTAGTTGGCTAGCTGCTTTTTCCTCGCTGCGTTAGCGTTTGTCCTGCCCATCGTATCGTTCTTCTCAGAAATGCATAGTGACAATAATGAGTCATTCGAGTAACTCTTTTACATTGGTATTTTTCTCTCATTTCTCATTCCATCTACATTTTCTAAATCCAAATGTGAATCAGTCCGTCGAATCTAACATAATAAGTTGTTGGAGATTTGTAATGTACCTTATTGAACAAATCTTTCCATAAAAACCCTAATCCTGAGTCTTACAGCAAGCTTCCATTGATCATAAGACGTGAGTGGAAATGGGCATGTACCTAATAATTGAACACTTTGTACCATACAGAATATATAGTGACCTTACTGTATGAAGCATAAAATATCATCAGCCTTTTTTATAACTACACAATTAAGCAGCTTAGCTTCTCAAGTGAGAAGGTGATAACACAATTCATCGCCCCAAAATAACAAAAATACGGTTAGTTGGAAGTTGGTAAACTGAATAAATAGAGTAGAAGTGTCAGTACTCATGACTTGAAGTGACGGGTCGACGGATGCGTGCTGTACAATAGGAAACTTGGGTTGCACATTGCATAACGTATACTCTGTTCTGTTGTCACTTAATCTCACTCTTAGTCAAATCTCTGTTCACACTCCGTCAAGTGAAGGTATGGATGTAATCAACTGTGGGAAAGGATAAGCTCATGAGATGAATTTATGAAGTTATTGAATAAATATTTATCTTTTGAACAATAATGATTCGGGAGCCATTTGAATACAAATGAAAACAGATAAAAGTTACAAATAATCCAGTGTAAAAGTGTACAGCATAAATATGAGCACGGCCATCTAAAATAGTGAACAAATACCATAATATCTTACTTATAAATATAAGTATTTATTATACTCTACGCGCTAACATAACATATCCTATGCTCGTTTGGGCTATGAATCTTCTGCAATTATCATCCTTTCTTCATTTATATGTGAGTACGCACGAGGGCGCAGTTGCACAATTCAGGGCAGTCACAAAAACACTTCACTCAAAATAATAAATCATTCCTCTTCATGAAAACATAATAAGAGTACTTTTTCTAACATAAGAAAGTTTAATTATGGCTATACTGCTTATTCACACATACCTAAACAGCTTGTGATATGTGTCTGCACAGTTCGAGAGGTTCACTCCACAACCGAACCTGTGAAAAGTGAAGTTGTCATCCAATATGCTTTCCATCTTCGCATAACAAAAGTGTTGGAAGATCCAAAGTCTACATGACCACTTCCCAGTTTTTATAAAAATGTCCCAAAGTAACTCCCCTCAGGGGAATGCTTCCAACACTCTGAATGAAGTGAGCAATAACAATCAAGCTACTACAAAACTTTCTCCGGTGGTCCCAGCCGCACCTCCACCGATTCTTTTAAATAATCTCAAAGTCCTTCCACCAACCACGAAAGTTTTAGGTAGCAATAGCACAAATAATCATTTTAGTCGCAGTAGCAATGGCGCCGCCAGTAG
>JAHZNF010002936.1:0-12432 GCA_027744215.1 Troglopedetes dispersus
GGCTTGGAGGAGGTGGGCAAAGCAAATGCTACTTGACCAGAGTTTTTTTTTCTCCCACCACCACAGAGAGGTAAAGAAAATACAAGTCAATAAAGAGATTTGCTTGGGTAGAAGAGGAAAAGTTCATTTTCTTTTTGCCCGGAGTGCTTCACAATGCTGACGAAAAATGGTTATGCCTGTGTGCATCGCATGATTCACCACGTCATACGAGAAATAAATTTCACATTGCAAGAAGAAGAAAAGCTTTTCCTTCGTGGAGAAGCTTGGTTGGTGTCATCTTCCACTACTGCACAATCCAACTAGAGCTACCGCAGCCATTGTAGTTCGGAGTTTTCTAATACGATTTAAAGGATTTTCAATTTAAATGGATGAGTAAGCCCTTCCGGGCAAAAGATGCATTGGCCAACCAAAAAAACTTCAATATTCATTCATCGAGCGGAGTCTACAGCGAATTCGAGAAGGAAAGAAAATCAATGTTCTATTGTGGCCATAAACTCAAACATAAGTAATCAAGATTCCAGCGGAAAAATCCTATTCACGATCTTCATGATTAAGTGCACATAAAAAACTTTGGAAGACAAAAAATACACCAGAAGTTATCATGAAAAGAAATCCAAAATTCAAACATCAGAAGGGCGAGAAGAGAATGGACTTTTTTTTATAAAACATCTAACTACCGTAGTAGTAGTACGTAGGGTTTTTTTAGGCGTCCGCCAGGGTAGGGGCTATAATATTTCCCTACGGAAGTGACCACTAAAATCGGTTGACTTGCCAGCTACGTCTCAAGACGTTTCCGAAAATGTAAAATTATTGAGGAAAAGTTTTGAAACTTTGGAGAAAATCTACTTTAAATCCGAAAGGTTCAAATTTTGAGGAATTTTGTTTTTAAATTTATACCTGGTTTTTTAACTTCGCATGACTGCTAGTTCATATCAGACGTAGTCAATCAAAACGAATTTCCAGGCCATGATAGAAGGGACTTCAGGATACCTGCTGGTGATATTCTTAGTTGAATATTAGCCCTTCGGTTCTCCGTAAATGATTGGGAGCCTGAGAACTCATGGGTCTGATTTTTGCGATTTTGAGGGTCGGATACATACCTTCGGCACACCTTCAAAATCGCTCAATTACGCAGACCTGTGATCGAAAGCCCACGAGTTGGGCATTCCAACGGCATATTCACCGCACGGCTGGAGTAACTTGTGTCTTCACAGTAAAAGAAATAGTAAAAAGTGGCGGGTACTTTAAAAAAACCCACGTAGAAGAAGTCCTCATCTTCATCATCTGTGTAGTACTAGCAACAACATAGTCACATCATCATCTTCTCTGATTAACTCGAGAAAATTGAAGTTTCTGCTTCTTCATCAACTCACATCTCAAACGAACTACCAACCACCCAAAATCCTACAAATTTTTTATAGGTTGAGTCGTGAGAATTTTTTTTCAGAGTGTAAACTGGATGGGGAAAAGTCTCCTCTCTGCACAATAACAATCAGCAAGAAAAGAAAACCTCGAGAATAAGAAATGAGATGGTACTCATCGCATTAATACTAGAAAACCGTATACTTCATCCAAAAGCACCATCATCAGCATTATCCCATTCTTCACTTGTCTTGTGTTCATCATGAAAACTTCTTTGAACTCGGCTTCCTATGTATGTATATAGTATTTTTAAAAAATGAGACTAGGGTGATGGCAATAATGAAAAGTGCAATAAGATGGAGTATCTGTGATGTGTAAGTTTGAGAGAGATTGAGTGCACTCCAGTCAATGCCCAAGATAGAAAAACATTTTTTTTTCTTCCTCAAAGAATGTTATGATTATTATTGGTGCACAGAAAGGAGAAAACCTGACTTTCAACTTTGAAGAAAATAAACAATGAATTGGTCAGCTTCATGTGAAAAAGAATAAGTTTAATGAAACTCATGCTAATATTATGTTTTTGCTTCTATACCAACACTATAAAGCAATGGACTGCACGAGACCCCTGCTGCCAGTCGCAATGTGGGTAAGGTGAGGAGTGGACGGGAAATAAATATTATGTGAGTACATTTATATATATCCAGCTCCTCTCTACTTCAATACATGTATAAAGTAATTACTATGTTGAGAATTAAAAGGACTGGGTTTGCAAACTTGCATCTTATCAGCAGTATCTTTCAGTGTGAGTTATTTTTTTAAATTGCTTTTCACTACCAAAAAATACTATCTCCGCAATTCCTTTTACATTTCTGTCGGAAAGGAGCAACGGAACTCTGGGAGACATGGTTGGTGGAAGGGAGGAAATGCGGAATGGCCGTTTAACGAGATTCTTTCTCAAACTCGAGTAAGCACTGTTCCGACAATGGGTACACAATCGCATAGTCATCCCATATTCCCCATTGTTTCTCTCTTGATAGTTTGAACAACTCTCAATTAAATGGGGAAAAAAAGTTCTTAACTTTGAAAAAAAAATACATAATGTTTTTTTTTTTGCCCGCGGAGAAACCCATTAAAAACGTTGAATTGCACGAGGAGCCCGACTCAACAACTGATTCTGAACTCTATGGCTTGTTGTAACTCATTTTTTCTCTCCTCCTTCTTCCCCTCTCACTCCTTCCTCCAACTTTGCATCATCGCTTGCTTCTTTTGTATCACTCACAAATCCACGCAGGAGGGAGACTATTAAAGTAGCCAAATGTGCATCCATTCTAATAAGTGAGTTGCCGGTCATCTTCTTTGATTCGGATTGAAGCATCCCATTACTGAAGTGACAGGGAAAAAGTCAAAACTTGGGAAAACTCGTCAACCACAGCTTAACTCGTATTTCATTGCTTTTACGACCTTTTCTTCTTTTTTTATTCAAGCCCACAATCACACTCATTTTAGATGTAAGTCCACTTCAGTTTAACGATATTGCAATATTATTATTATTGTTGTTGAAAATAGACCTACTTTTTTACAAGCGAAAAAAAAAACAATCCACGCTGGTTCTCTTGTACCTGTGATAAAAGCTTCGATGATTTGAGAGAACATCTTTTTGAGGGAATGTTCCTACACGCCCAGAAACACCAATTTGATTAGACATTACTATAATAATCATTGTAATAACGCAAGGTACAGTGTGTAAATGTGTACCAATGGCTCATGTAAAGAAGATGCTCGACCGACCGACACACCCAAAATATATAGCGCACATTCCTACTATTATTATTATTGTTGGGAAAAAAGGATTATGTGGTGGGGAACATTCTTGTACGACACCAACAACGCGAAATAATCTATTTCTCTTGTCTTCTTCCTCCTCTGAGCAATATTTTAAATGTACAAAATGCGCTTACGTATGCAGCAAACTCTAGTCAAACCAATGCCAACAAGGAGCTTGCCTGGTGCGTAGATCTATCCAAATACATGTTTTTTTGCCAATTTTTTTAAAATAAAAAAGCGCTATTCAGCAGGTCTGGGGTGTAGCTACTTAAAAACGATTTGTGTGGTACCTACAACAACAAACTAAAATGAGGAGGATCGCCATCGGTGCGCAAAAGGTACTTCGAAATTAGTTGTCAACAATGCGAATTCCTCACTTCTTGAATATCCCTGTATAAAATTCCAATTGGGGAAAATATATTGTTAATTTATTGGCTACAGAAAGAGGAGAGATCCTTCGTTTTAAAAATCCTGAATTCGATGTGAGCTTTTTAGCTAGAAGAAACCTTGTCCATCAAGGTACGACGATGTTGACTCATTCAATTTGCAATTTAACATTGCTAACTTGACTCATAGGAGTACTTCCCCGAATGCAGCCCCAAAACCTGGGATATTTTCGCATATCTATCTCCACGTTATCTCTGTGACTCAATAGATAAAGCAGAATCAGAAAGAACCGCTGAAGTCGTTCATCATTCTTGCACAACTTCCCTTGACGGACAAAAGACATGCACTCACATTTCCTTTTTTTTCTTCAAAACATTCACAAGACACCAAAGCCCAGGAAGAACGTGCGCCTCTCGCTGCAGCAATCCAAAGTGGACAGGAAAAACTGTCGAAGTCAGTGGCAGCAGTGGTGATAACATGATGATAAACCTACAGTCATCTTCCTCACGATGATATTCTCTGGCAGACAACTCTACTCGAACAAGCAGGTAATAATGATAATGTGTATGCAGCACAGACTTATTACTTACTCGCAGTCTCATCACCACAGTCACAAGTTCTTCCTTCGACCATCTTTATCATCATGATCATCATGTATATATATTTTTTTTCTTGCATCACATCAAAATATCGGTTTTATCTTGGCATCTTCCTCCTTCACATGGAATGTGCAGAGAGAAAAAAAAATTGTTCACGAATAACGCAAAGGAAACATGAGGACGAGTTGCATGCATACAAGACTACTAAAGACTGTTTTTTTTTTCGTCTTCTCCTCCACAACATAATTACCCAGCAAGTCAATGACCATCATCCTTGTCAGCGTGATCAGCAACACCGTCGTCGTTATCTTGGTAACAGTAGCAGTCGTGGTGGTAGTGGTATTTGTACAGGCTAAAAGCTATCATCATAACCATTCCATTCTATTGCTATCATTTCCCTGATTTTTTTTTATTTCAGATGAGATCCCCAGAGAAAATGATCCATTCGGAGAGTTTCTGTCAGTTTCCTTTTTTTTTAATTTGGCGGAAAGCCACTGTTTACAATTCGTGGTGATACGTCGGCGATGATTATGAATGATGACGGCATGACGGAATGGGGAATCACAGTAAATGGTCAAAGCTTATTGGATGAGGCTTTTGGAATACACCTTTTCAATTAGAATGAATGAATTCTCAACTCACGAAAAAACCGTCACATTGTCTGCCACTCATTTCGAGATATACATGCTCCTCTGTATCCTTGCCAGATCGGTATTACAACAGAAAATGCAATGAAGAAAGTAACACATCAGTAATGTTTACTTTTACACTCAAGACAAGATTCTAAAAAGTCACTAATGAGCATAAATGGAAATGCTTTAAATGCACAACAAAAGATTGAAATGTTGATGACCATCACATACAACCCGGAAAACAAGAAAAGACCATTTTGCCGAGTAGCAATAGTAGAAACTACATAATATACAACCACTGCCAAACCAAGATTGTTATACATTCCTTTGCTGGAAGTCCTGAATTAGAGTCACATTAATGGATATAACATACCGTATCTTGCTTGAGAAATATTTTTAAAAGATGTTTCGAAAGAAACAGTGTATTTGAGAAATGATTGCATTTGCGGAAAAAGTACAATGAACATTATCTTGCAAAGCAGAAGAGCAAAGGAAAAGGAACGTGCATGATTACAATGTGATTATTTTTACATTTTAAAGTGAGCTTTGACGGAAAAGGCCGTGAAATTTCTGCTCAATTTTGAAAAATCCCAACACGATTGAGAAACGAAAACACGCTTGTTTGTATCCGCAGGGTAGGATCTTCTTTTGTGTGTGCGTATCCACGAAACCAATTGTGCTGCTTTACTCAGTCGTAAATCCCTGCAATCCGCAACAACATTCATTAAAATGTGTAAGGTATTATGAGGGAGACTACTATGAGAAAAAAAATTCAATTTCCTCTTTTCACTTTCATCATATCTGATACACACATTTTGTCGACAATGTCAAATCCATCACTACTTCTACTCTCAATGTTATGCTACGACAGGATTAAGTGGATGCGACAAACCCTTGCAAAAGTTGAGCACTAACAATAGCTTTCTTGTAGAAAAAGCTATCTTCTTCCGTGAGAAAAACACTTGTCATCTCCAGGAGAAGTGTTCTTGTCAGAATACAAAGTCCTCCCAATTTATGCCTACCTCCTGTCAACTGCGATGATAATAAACGCTTCTAAATCAAATTGAGTTGACACAGCGTGTAAATTCTCGCCTCCTGAGTGGAAGGACGAACAAGGTAAGGAACATGTCAAGAGATATTACGATGGAGATTCTTTCTCGCCTTCCTGAAAAAATTACGTTATCTTCGCACCATTCAGCTGCACTAAAAGCTCTTACATAGTTCTCATCCACTTCTCCGTTCCAAATTTTCCATCACTTGAGCGATCCAAGGAAAAAAAGTTTTTGCTTCGGTACAGCCTACACACAATGGAGTACCACTACCATGACAATAGAAAGGAGATTAAAAGGGAAAGGATCCAACAAACAAATTCTGACTTTGGTTGTGTGAACACAGATGTATTTTGAGCTCTCCACACCCACATCAGAATCAATAAAGATGTCTTCTTCTGAGAAAAATAAGTCCGGGAAAGCATAACATAATTTTTTGAAGTCGTATAACAACATCAATACAAGGTTTTTTTTTATCAGTGGAGCATCGAGCATAGAGGCAACTCCAGCAAAAAAAAATTCAACAACATCAATCACTTCGCGAACAGACTCGAATTTCTGCGTGGATTACACACACACACACACACTTACACACTTTGTGCCTGCAAAAAGGAGGAAAGCCAAGATCAATTCGTGTTAAGAACGTGTTAAATGGACCAAGAGATTGTGTAAAAGTTCTATCACCTCCTCACATCTCGTTATGTTTGCTAAAACATACGTTCAACTGTGCTAACTGCCTACAAGTGTGTATTTGCAACACGCAAACATCTACTTTGTAGATATTCATTACTATTACTACTTACAAGCATGTTGAGTTTGGAACATGGGCAAGGTGACATTTCATGTTTTTCCCGTTATGACGACACTTAAAAATATGTCCAATATGTTGGCTGGGGCTGCCAACCCGGAACACCACCATTGACAACAAACTTCGCCATAGTATCTTAACCAAGTCACGCTTACTTTCAGAAACCATCTCACTCAAACTGAAGAATATGTAAATAATTGTTATTATTATTTTGCAACACAAATTAAAGCCGGCTTCTTCCTTGTGTGACCGTCCTGACGAATGAGTTACTTACGAGGAGGAAGCATGCGCAATGTCAATACGCATTTGAAAGAGGAAAATAAAAGGGAAAATTAATCTTAGCACTTCTGAGCGTTGACTGAAAAAATTGCATTCGCATTTTCGAAACAAACCCATCAGTTATTTTCTGCATCCTATATATTTAATACTCTGGTTCCGCACATAAATTCGATGACTATAACATTCAAAACTATGAGGTAACTGCGGAAGAGATATTTTTTTATAAATTACGAAAACTGCTAAATATAAAAAAGTCTTCACTTAGTTGATTTTTTTGCTTGGAAAACTGAAGCATAACCGCAAAACATGTGATTTTTCCTTAAGTGAATTAAGGACAAAACATCAACATAATCATCATACAGTACATGCAACAGCCCAAACGTTTATTTATGGAGCAGAGCAAAACAGACTTCCAATGCGTAAAGTTCCTTGCTCTACTCTGTGCACATAATAATATGTATCCCAAACCCAATGATTATGCAACATACTAACCCACAACTGGAATTATGCCATTTCTAACCACTTTTTGCACGCTTACTCCATCAAGGAAATAAAAAAAGGAAGACAGTGAACCGAGAGTGAAGTTGCGAATGAGTGAGACGGCGAGGACGGCTCCTTTGACATTGACAAAACAGTGTGTCCTCTAGAGTATGTATTAGATTGACATGATAAACCAGATAAAAATTATTTATTTTAGGGGTTTCCTCTCCAATTTTTTACCATGTGATCCACCAACAAAAATTAAGTCATAAACTTTGCCTAATGCCACTGCAGATTCATGATAAGATAACTTTTTTTAAAAGTGTAAGCAAAATTCATAACAATTACCAATGGTTCCTCCTTCACGAATATTGATGGACGTTTGAGAAGGGTCAGCAAAAATACTTTTTAAAGAATGCTAATCTTTTCCTCGTAAATTGAGGTATTTATGCTACTCACATCTATTTTTTAACTCAAGGGGATATCAAGTTTTACAGGTACATTGGATCTGTAAGTACCAACCAGCTTGCAAATAAATTGCATATCAGAGGAGACAAAAATATTCATAAATTAAGTGCAACCGGTTCTCGCGTGAAATATGATCAACCAGAAAGAGTATCTGTGCGTATTTAAAATTTGAAAAAAAAAATAATTCTGGAAAGTGAGCAAAGATGGTAATGTTTGCCAACCGAGTCAATATATTTTTTTCCCTTCAGATTTAGGATAGCAGAGAGGAGGTACCTGTGTACAACTAATTTTTACTGCGCATTCTATCATTCACCTGTGATCTATCGAAAAAATACACATGACGCAAAGTCACACTCGTAAATAGCAATATCTAAATATATTTCTGGTAGGATGTTGCTAACTGGCGTGGTAATTTCTTCGTCGTTGCTTTTGTTCATAAGCTATTTAAATCACCCATGAGTTTGTGCAAGTTGCGCAGAATGATAAATATAAAAAAGTTGGTAGTCAAACAGTTGGTTACGTGAATAATCCTCCCTTCATCATGTTTAAAGTATTCAAGGTGTTTAGTATGAGATTCACAACTACTTTTATAAGACAACAATGTACACCATCCCCGTTGTTGTGAGACCACCGACTCACCACAGCTTTAAAACAATGCTCAACAATATGATCATCGTATCGACTCACGCAGGTTTTCTTTTTCAAAGGAAGTGATGAGAATCGTAAAATGATACTTTTTTTTACAAAAATATATAACTCTTCTTCATTTTGTATTTAAAAAATCGACAAAGGCACATTCAAAAAAAATGATATCGACCTTTAGTGTTTTTGTGCGTGACAGGCTATTTCTTGCCGCGGTATCTAACGAGTGTAAGAAATAAAAAAGTTTCTTTTTGGCAACGAACCATGTTCCTCCGTCGGTTGCCAATCAGCACGCGTAAATCATAGATTGCATTTCATGTTTGCCATCCTGCCTAATGAAGCTTTTCACTGGTTACTTAATTTATTAAACAAGACTCAATTGCAAGGAAAATGGGGAAGTCAGTGGAGGTCTGTAAAGGTTTTTAATTTCTTTTTCCTACTTTTTAAATATTGAGCTTTAAGACTAGGTGGCAGGCAAAACTATGAATTCTTCATTACTGTTGGGCACGCTATTGTGCAAAAAAAAAGCCATCATGATAGAACATTGGGCAAGCTTGTTTGAAACGAAGATCGGCTGCCTCTTCTTAATCTACTTGTTTGACACTCGACCCTGCTGCTGATGTTGATGACGAAGAACACGGCACAGGACACGAGGATATTGTACTTGTGCCGAGTTGAATTTATACGAAAAGACACGGGGATAATGACATCAACATGACAATCACGCAGGAAGGCTCGACACAAGCACACGCTGTCGTTCTTGGTAATACGTTCATTTGAGAAGGAAAAGTGAGCAAAAATTGTACAAAATTACACATGGCAAACGAACTATTCAAACTTTTGTTGTTGGTGTCAACGATGATGCACCTACTCCGGTGAAAACATCTCTCACAACAGTTTTCTGGCTCCCTCACTGAATAAATTTGAAATTTAAATCAGTCATGTAAATTAGTGGAGCAAACAAGTCACCAGGTGAGTAACAACAAAGAGCTACAAAGATCTCAAGCGTAGAGAAACCTCAAGCAAAACACCGCAACTGATACTGATGATTGTTATTCAATGATGAATGGTCCCTTTTCTCAACGTGTCTCCACTCAGCCGTTATGTCAAACAGAACCGCAATCACAAAAATAGCTCTTGTCGAAAGTAAAAGTTTAAGAACTATGCTGCGAGATTGCAAAGGAGTTAAGCCATGAGTGGCAGTACAAAAGTAGATGATTTTAAACGCAAATTTTGGGTGGTGAATGCACTGTAAATTTTTCATTGTGCATATATTCGTGCCAATTTGCACTTTCCAGAGTGCTCATCCTTTTTATGCGTTCTGCTTTTGCGTAAATGATGATTTACAAGTTATTGTCAAAAAAATACATATGTACGATGCAAAATGAACATGATTTCACGAAAGGGAGTAAATACATACCCGACGAGGCTATAAGTTCATACTCCTATATATTGCTATACAAAGGTAAAAAAAATGAAGATTGTCTGTTATGTTACTGATAATCAAAGTCATTAAATACATTTCAAATCATGAAATATCATCTTGGAAGAGAAATCCGAAACTGCACAACGAAGCAGACTTGCTGCATCGACAACAAGATTACCAAAGCTTGCGTGTCACTTGCCAATTTATACTGCACAGATCATAACCACCAGAGAGATTCAAACTTTAGCAAATAAAACTTCAGAAACAACAAAAGGGAAAAAAATCTCATTAAATAATGTGTTATGTTAGTTATGCATGGTGTACATAATAAATACTGCATAAATGAGATCTGTGTACTCTGATGATTTATTTGTCTGTGAGCAACTTTCGTGTCGAGTATCCAAATAGTTTTTTAATGAAACTGAACACCACCCAACAAACTTTTGTTGGACTGGTCAGGCCTACTAATACTGCAAGTTTTTGGATTGATTCTTAAAAAAAAGTAGGTGGAAAAATTCTACAGACATGCTATGCACATATTATATGTATATTGTACATAAATGCACAATTACTCGTCAGTTAAATTGAAAACCACAATTCGTCTGAACAGCCTTTTTCTTACACTGTGGCACATTTCATTGTGTCAGCTGACCCACCCCAGAAACATTAAATGTCATTTTGATAACCGCACTCTCTCAGGAACCGACAATCATTCTCGACAACTTCAAGAAAAAAGGGATTTTTTCTACTTTCGCACAATGCTCTTACCTATTTATGCTAATGTCCACCAAAGGAAAATATCTTATGTTCCTGTGAACTTCCTTAACAAAGAAAGACAGGAAACAGCATGCTCTCCTCTCATTTCTCACTATTACTCTACATCCACAAACTACTGAAAAGTGGCAGTAGTTCTCGAGAGAAAAAAAGAAGAATTGGAGTCAACGGGGTCAACTCTCTGACCGACAAGTGAAATATAAAAGTTAACTTCACCTGAACAACCCATCATCTTGCCTCAAAGCACAGCTGATTTACGTACATTTTTATTATCAACATAATTGTGCTCGTACACACACACAAGCACTCGCGCGTCACAACTGTGGGAGTGCCGCTAATGAGCACTGAAAAAAAATCACGGTGAGATGGTTAGGTGTGCTTACTCATTTCTGCTTAAGAACCTACTCACTTCATTCATAATATCGCATTATTTTTATACTACGTTTTATGACCACGCTCTACCCCATTTTGCATGCGTTTCAAACTCTATTTTTTCTCTCTAATTGTAACTCTTTCGCACATCACAATAAAGGAGAAGCAACAGCAGCGGAGCGTTAGCAAGCTTCATTCAAAGGAATATTTTTGTGGTCCCGCCTTGTGGATGCATGCATCCATTAAAAAAATAATACTGTAACAATCACACTCTTTATCAGTAACTATAGTACAGTCTCACTTATTTGAAAGTCAAGCGAAAATTCCTCCAAATGAGTTGTCACACTCATCATCAAATATATATTGCAGTAGACACTATGTGATTTTCTTCTGAGCACTAATACGATTTTTTAACGAACTTTATAATATCAACAACTTGAGTACTGCAAGTACCTACCGTTACTGATATCAACAACCAACATCAGAAAAGAAATGCAAACTGCGCTTTTATTTCATTGCACATAGATCTTTCTAATTATATTATCTTGGTAATATGTGAGGACGACGATGACCCCGACGAGGGCGATGAGAAACGAGAAGACGTACGCGTCTTATGAATCACCATGTTCATGCAAAGATGAGGAGATCTACGTGCGGTTGCTCCTGAAATTCAGCAGCTCAAGCAAAAATATATTTAAAAAGACGCTTTTCGCTTGAACATTTAAAACCCATCTAGAGCCTCAGGTGTAAATAAGGATTATCACTAGAGATAGCGGATTCTCGCGTATTTCACCATGTTTAGTTGTAGTAAGTAAGTACATAGTACCGGCCAGCACGACGAGCCAGGAAAACATAAGTGACGGAGGAAGAACTTCGTGTTATCTAGCCATTTTCAGTTCGTCATTTCATCATGTAATGCACCGCCTCATCTGACACTAAGTTTCTATTGCTTTCCCTTGAAGAATGATCTTCTTGTGACTTTGGTGGGATCTAAAAGGTAGGTCTTGTTGAATATTCAGGTTTGCTTTTTTTCCTGCTTATTGGATGCCCTACATGGTCTCTCTTGGTGCCGTTACGATTATCATATTACTTTATGGTAGAAAAAAAAGAAAGAACCCTGAAAAAAAATATTAGCTGACGCAAAAATTATTATATAGAGATGATTGTAGGGAAAACTGCAACCAAAAAAGGCGGTGTATAATTAGCCCCTCAAACAAAACAATTAGTCGGAACAGGTTTACTCATGCACAGTAATAATAAACATTTTAGAAAAATGCGGAGGACTACGAAGTGCATCAATATTTAGAGAAAAAAATATCGGGACCGGATA
>JAHZNF010002937.1:0-10406 GCA_027744215.1 Troglopedetes dispersus
GTGTAAAATTTGGAGGCGTATCTGCTTCCCAAAATCAGAGTTGCGTGTATGAACGTGTAAATGTAATATAATATGTACATATGTGTGTGCATAAATACGCGTTGAAAGTTTTCTGCTCCATGGACTCCTGAAAATCTACTTGAATTTTTATTAGTTGCAGCAGCCCCTGAGAGATTATAAGTAGCGGAATTGATGATAACGAATATTTTTATGCTTCAATCCGCTACTTTTTTTCCCTCCCGAATATCCTTAAATGCAACCAGCCATAGGTTATCGGCACAGACTTGCTGTATTACTAATAATTCTTGTTTAATTATTTTTGTAGAGAGCTGGTAATTATAATAAGTGTAGGTGGAGCAGAATGCGTTATGAATTAATTTTGCGAATTTGATTCTCTGAATATTTTTTTCATCTTCTTCTTTAGGCAATCAATAATTTGTCATAAAAATTAAGGGGGAAACTGCCACTTCTCAAGTCAAGAATTTTGTAGTTCATTAACCTTTAAAAAACGTTCTTGTAACAGGATTGCTTGCCATTTCCCCGACCATAAAATGTTTGCAATAATGATAATAATCTCTCCATTCCATCGATTTTCGACAATGACTGAGGACGACGACGACAACGTGACGTCCCTTTGTAGTAATAATCATAAAATTTGTGGAGGAAACGTTGTCGATATTTTTGGAAGCATACATAACATGCTCCACTCCATTACCACCACGACTTATGTTAATAATAACATTCCCGTGCATTCCTCGAAATCATACTTCTACCAAAACTACGTTGATAACTACCAGGACGATCCCACAACGGTGATGATGATGATGATGATCGTAGTAGTAGCAGAACATGAAGTTGGTTTTTTTTGTGCTTTTTAGCTCTCTTTCGCAGCAACGATTGTGCGGTAGTCAGACTCATTCGTAGTGACACACACACATACACAAGTCACTTCCTTTTAATAATTTAAGTGCAGTGTGGTAATAAAAACCGCATTGATATATTATTCCTCTCTATCTAGGGAAAAAGTAGGGCAGGCAGAGGAAAACTGTCATATTTATGCTGACTAATCTTTGCAAGTGAGATCCTCTTTTAAATAAATGTCCTCCTCCATTTTCTCTCTATCTCTGTGAAAATTATGGGTGTCTCTGACTCCCAAAAAACGACCTGCCCAGGAAAAAGCTTCGCTTCTGCATAATATTCTAATTTAATTTTTATACGCACACGTCCACGTAATAAGATCTTGGGAGTAAAAAGGTAGATAACTACCTAAACTTTATCCAAACACTCGAACAGGGTTCTCTTTACAGAATTGCTGCCACTTAATCATGAGTACGTTTTTATGTGGAGCAAAAAACTAACTAAAAGTGAGTATTTTTTAGTTGGTAGGAGCATAATGCATGATGGCATTGTAATGTAAGACCATATTGATGGTGACATTATCGTAAATTTTACCTGCTGGTTTATGTCTTTGGCCGGCCTCCACTCTAATAAAGTAACTAGAATGGCCGAGAGTAATATTGCCGTTTTTGTGACACACACAATTCTTACACTACCGATTCTGGTCGAAGTCGTTGTTTATCCCGGTGTCGTTTTCTGGCCGTGGTTTTATGTTCCTTCTCAGCCTTTTAATTTATTGATGCTACACGACTCCCCCTTTTATACTTACTTCCGTTATTGAATTTTAGTAGCAGACAAGCCTGCCACCGCGCGGTGCTTTAGTTGTCGCGCCCGGTGGACACGCAAGGATTATGGAAGTGGATAATTCACGAAAAAGAAAGTTTTTCTCGGAGGATAGACTCCAAAAAGACTGTCTCCAGGATCTGACATTATATATTTTACAGCATGAGATTGTGGTTATTCTGTGGCATGGTTTTGCATGACATGTGTCCGAAAAACAGAAGAGGAGGGAGGTCAGTCAGAAATGTATGTGTTGTATGTACTGTAACTCTTATTCACATTTGCATAATTGACCAAACTAAGTTGCCTCGAGTCTCCAGAGATATTTTTGGGAAAAATTGGATAACTCACAACAACAGCACCAGATTTACGCATAGGTCAAAAGAAAACATGGAACCAACCAATTTGATTCAGTATTCCTGAAATGAAATCAATAAACCGAGGTTTATGTTTGTAATCTACCACTGCCACAGAGCATGCAACTGTGTAAATACATATATTATAGCACTGGTGTAATGAGTAACTCGCTTCAGAGGCTTATCAAATTTTCAAGATTTTTCTGTTACAGCCATAATTGTGTAGGTAGTCGAATTCGTTTTTTGAAGGTATTGATTTTACCAGTAAAATATTGTGAATTGTTTAATGCAACTATACGACGTGCAGTGCAGAACATGCTTTATATGAAATTTATTCGCTGTTCGTTATTCGAGAAATATGCCATTTGCACCAAAAGAGTTTATCATTTTTGATGAAGTTGTTTATAGCGCGACCACATCAGTATTTTCTGTAGCGATGATGGGTAAATTTGGAAAATGTGTGCAATTTTCATGTCGCGTCACGTTACATTTTGCCAGTTTTTACCCTCTTTTTTTGACAAGTTTTTCACTTGCTGTGAATTTGCATAAAGCTTTGTGTCATCATAATCGTCACATTGTCAGAATAAATTTCCCTCATCTTTCCCTTTCCAGTGGCTGAACTGGCCGTTTTAATCCCATTTGCGTTTTCCTAGTTCTCTGCTACATTTATTGTACGTCGGAGAATGTACGTACGTGTCATGAAAACTTTTCTCATGCTTCATTATTGTCGTCGTTGTTGATGCTACTACTTAGTTTTTGTAGACCAGAGAAACTTTTTTTTTGTGGTATCATCGGCCGAAAAGATTTTGATGTTGGTTTGTGTACCACCCTCCATTTCTCTTTCGCACTAGTTTTCGATAACAATTTTGTGGTAGCAACTGGTACCTTTTCCACAACCCTTCAGTAATGGTAGAAACAGAAAATGTGCGACAGTTTGTAAAATGGGACACGATCATTCAAGAATCTTCGCTTCTGGTGAACATTTTATAGGATGTTGCAACAACGTGTGACACTTCTCAAGCAGGACAGTATTCTTTAATGTTTCATATTTTTTTGCGTGTCTCCTTTGAAGTGTTTGTTTACAAGGAACGCTCACGAACCTTGACATCATATTTTTTATGTTGACACATAAATTATTCGAGTAGACCCAAGGACCATTCCAGTTTGAGAGAAGTGGAAAGTTGAACACCTCCAAGTTTTCTGAAAGCATCTTTAAATATTTATGGAGCAGGGTGGCTCACACTTCAAATTTAAATGATGATGAATATTCAAATAATTTGTTCGACGAACGAGCACTGCTGTATCATTAATAATTTACGAAGCTGCCTCTACCCTTCAAATATGTTTCCTTTGTGTCTTTTTATGCAAATATGGCAGCATGAATGTAGCGCCAGAATGTAGTGCGATGCCTTCAAAGCACGAACTTATATTACATCTTCATTGTGAATCTGAATATGCTTGCTGTCCCACATTGTAAAAGAAGTGCATTGGCCACTACTGTGGCGTCACTGCAGAACCAAATGGAATATATATGTCGATAGTCGTAGGATAGACGTACATATGAGATGACGTTGTTGTATTTTGTTCCTTTTTTCCTTGTTGGTTCTAGCTTGGCATCTCTTCTCTTCTGAGCAGGATAAAAATGTCAATAACCCATTAAATTGGATGAGTAGCTGAGTGGCTTGCTCGCTCACTCCAATCAGTCACGGCCGTAGCGAATATATATACTACCATGTAAACTTGACAAAATAGAGCTCGCATGCATAGATGTAATAATGGACACATTCAAGAAGAGAGTTTAGAGAGCTTCCTCAACTTTTTTGAGTTACAGACAGAATCCTCAACATCATCATTCAACCACAAACACGGTACTTTGAGCAGCCAAAAAAAAAGGTCCACGAACATTTTTAACAGTATGTCAACTTTGAGTTCGTCATCATGAGTCATTTGTATTTATGCGCAGGGGTTCGCCTGATAATGATCTTTATCATCATTCTGGTGAATTTTGATGCTTCAATAATGTCCATTCAAAGAGGCTTTTATTTAATTCACATGCTAGTTTTTTTTTAAAAAATAGGAAGCTGCATCAGAGAGGATCTATTAAAAAAAAAGAATTCTACATAATAATGTACAGTTTTTTTGTGACGATTGAGGCAGCAAAAAAAAACGCAAAGGAAGTAGAATAAACAGAGAAGACCATTATGTGCATCACTACTACTACTCTGGGGTTTTTAAACCGTAACGGGATACCAGGCCACACGTTCATTTTTGCAAGTTGCGTGGTAGTTGTCAAAAAAAAGAGTGTTAAAAAAGAATGTTTCATATAATTGCTCAGACAAAGTGTTCCTCAGAAAAAAAGAGTTGAACAGAGAAGGATTCTTTGTTCTTTTTTTTTGCTCAGAGTAAATTCTACGTAACGTACCACTTTGTTGAACGTGTTTATATGCATGGTTGAGTTTCACATTGAGAAGATTTTTTTTTGTACGAGATGCTTAAAATGAAGGTTCACACATGGTTCATTTCGCAACAATTTTGTATTGACAACCAGAAACATAAGCTACTGTGTGCAAAAAATTTTTCGTTTGAATTGTTGCTGCTACATTGCGTACCTAATTGTATTTTTCGTGTTCTTCATTAAATGGTCTATTGCCCTCTGTGTAAACACAACTTTGCTCGAATCATGCTTATACTTTGTTGTGCTCTCGTTTTATTACTCATTTTATGTATTGCAGAAGGTGGACATATGTAGACTTTGCTGTAGGTAATAAAGTTAAGATTTTGCCCCGTATTATTGACACAAGCAGGCAACTACACTTGAAGATAGTGCTGGGTTTTAAGTTCTGTTTATGAAAGAAAATATTAAACAGATGATTCAAGTTCTGGGTTAGTTATTTGCACATTCAGTTGTATTAACGTGTGCACCATTGTTGTTTGCAAGATTGCAAGTATTCTTTTGTTGCGCGAGGATGTGAGTGAGTAAAGGGCTGCAAATTTGGACGCACAGAATTTATTTGCACATATAAAAAATGAGTTACTTCACTGCATAGTAGAGATAGATAGATAGATACTGTTTTTGCTTCGTGGAGACATATTATAACGAATTGAATATTAGCGTGATATAACTTAGGTATTCATGATCGTGATGCTCTTAGTCATCGTCCTAAAATTATGTTTACATCAGAATTTCGTTATGGCAGTCATGACCTTTTGAGTTTTCTCAAGTGGGGTGTTTTCCCATTGATCTAATAAAGTTTATCTCTTTTGCATCTTATAACTTATTATTACATGATTAGGAATTTGTGTCAAACGTAAATTGCACACAGACTCAATATTTATTTTCTTGTATTGATTTCCTTGAAAAAAATATGCGTACAAAGCAAAATTTGTTATCTTGGCTTTTGAAACAAATTTCAAGCGTAGTTTTATTGTTTTAGCAATCTGTATTGAGCAGCAACTTATCAAGCGACTAAGTAGAAAGTTTCTTTGAAGAAATGCCTCTGCAGAAGCATTTTAATCGAAAATAACTAATTCATCGAGTCTTGTCAAGCTCCGCTCCGCAATAAAACAAAGCACGCTATTTATCCCGTTTCATCCGTTTCATCTTCCCCTGTGGAGAAGACAAACTTATAGTATGTTTTGCTTTTCTTAAAACCCAGCTAAAAAGGAAATATGCATGATGCGCCCAATTTAATGGATGAGAAGAGGGAGTTCCCTCCCAATAATGTAGACATTGTGAAAAATGTGAGGAGGAAGTGAGCGGAAGTACACAAAGGACAAATGTTTATTATTGTGCATGCTTGTTAGTATTTTTATTCTTCTACCTCACGAGATACACCACCAGAAAGAAGACTGTTGTTTTTTTAGAGAAAAAAAGAACCAAAATATTGTGCACAAGAAAATATCTCAGAAAAACGTACACATACATACATATATATTTTGTGGTGCACGCCAGACTTAATGACTTCCATCTTTACAGAAAAGAATTCTATCGTTGTTGCATTCTTCTGTGTGCAGTAGTTTTTTTCTGTGACTGGGTGTAAATTGCTGGGAGTTACGAAGCGTGACGCAATCATCATAAACCAAGGAGTAGATTTATGGACTCATGTAAAACATTCTGTGTGATGTGATCATCATATGAGATATTCGGTACAACGAGGGAGCACAGGGAACAAAAATCTAAAGTGTACTAAATAAGCCTGTGTGCAATAAAGAGACAAAGTATTAAAGGGAAAAGGAGGAGGAGATCAGAAGGAGGTCTGTTTTTGCTCCGAGTGTCTCTCTGAGAAAAAAAGACTGACATGGTGCACACTACACACACTCAAAAACTATAATGCTTGGGAAAAAAAAGAAGACAAGAAGAGAGAGAGAGAGAGAGAGATGCTCTCGTGTGAGAGAGAATGGAAGGAATTAATTTATCTAAACTTCCATCACTCCTGCCTTGTCAAAAAAACGAGCTCAAGTCACCCAAAATAAAGTCTGCAGGAAAAAAATGTGTGTACGCGTCTCAAAACTCCCTGAAACACTATAGCAATTTTTTATCTTGGGTTTGCAAGTGAAAAAAAATAGAGAGAGAGGCAGGTGATACGGATGGCAGTGGCAGATGGATGTGATGTGATGGCGGTGATGAGCAGAAAAAAACTATACATACTACAAAGAAATTTCTTCCTTGTTGTGTGCAGCTATAAAAAAAGGAACAGGATAATGCTCATACATACCTCAATTTTCACTCTGATGTGTGTGTATGCGTAATGGAATTGATGTAGCTACACTTTTATTTGCAATCTTTGAATTTTTTATATCACCTGCTTGGGATTCCCTTTTTTTGGCTAATACTAGTGAAAAAAGGAGCAGAAAAGGAAGTAAACGAAAGTTTTTTTTGGGAGAAAAGGAGCAAACAAAAAAAAATACTGACATTGATGTTTTTGACTAGTTGGAAAATTGTGCGATGATGGTGGTTTCCTCTGAAAAACTAAACTTGAAAAAAAATGAAGATGAGCCAGAGACGGTGCATATGAAAATTGGGTAGATATGTATTTTTCCCTGTTGTTTCCGAACTGCTGAACAGCGTGCAAAATAGTTTCCTCTTGCGTGTGTGTGTGTGTGTGTCTACATAAAATATTATAATAGTGGTAGTCCACACGGCCAAAAGCTGTAAATCCCTGAAAATCTCTCTTTTCAAAGAACAGGAACCACAGAGAAAAATAAAAACTAGTGGCACCACCGTTGCCACCAGCCAAAAACTTCGCTCGTCTCCCTCTAATATTGTGCAATATGAAAACACGACGACGATATTACACACCTCAGCATGAAAAAAAAATGCAGTAGAGAGTTGTTTGTTTTCTCTGATGTTGATGTTTTTTTGCAAGCTTTAGCAAAAAAAAAATATATTCATACACAGGATCCTGTATAGCAGAGTAGTTATTACTCCGCCTGTGTAATGGAGTTCATGGTTCGATAAACTACTGAACTCGTTATTATTATTATCCTGAAAAAAAAAATATATGGATGCATGGAGCCACGGGAAAATATATTGTTGTGAGCTATGCTGGCTGGGTAGCCCTGCTGTTGAACCTGGCTTGGATGAAAATTAATGTCGTTTCATGGAAGAAAGGCAGGAGGGATTTTTTTATCCACCTCGTATTTACACACACACATAATATTATACGTTTTCATACAGAAGCAGGGTTTTTTTTTGTTTGGTGGTATTTTACTCTTGAAGTATAACAGTAATGTGTCCTCGTTTCATTTCGTTTCATCGTGAAAAAAAAGAGAAAAGAGAGAGGAAGAGGAGGATATTTTTTTGGAGGAAGAGAGACACATTTAATAAATGTTTTATGAAAGAAAAAAAAATCTGGCAGGGAGAGCAGCATGTGTGCAAGTTTTTTTTTCTTTGGTGCGTTTTTTTTGTTGTTGTTGTCATTATTATTTTTTTTCTCCGTGCATGGAGTGTGGAAGACATGAGCCAAGAATATATATAATAACGATGACGGTTTCACTCACCGTAACCGTAACGGTTTTATGCTGTAAGCACAGAAGGCATAATTTTTTTCCTAATGTTTGCTATCAATTAAAATGGGGAAAAAATGGTGGCCCGCGATNTTTTTTTCTCCGTGCATGGAGTGTGGAAGACATGAGCCAAGAATATATATAATAACGATGACGGTTTCACTCACCGTAACCGTAACGGTTTTATGCTGTAAGCACAGAAGGCATAATTTTTTTCCTAATGTTTGCTATCAATTAAAATGGGGAAAAAATGGTGGCCCGCGATACAGGATCGATATGTTCTGTGACCCACATGTGTGGCTGCATAGAAGAGGAAAAGAATGTGAAAAAAAATAGTTCTCTCTGGAGTTTGGTTTTGTCTATTGTGCGATTTGTTTGTGGCACACCAGAAAGGGAAAAAAAAATAATGATGATTGGGAAGGTTACATATGACGATGATGAATTAATGGTTGGGCGAAAGTGTAACGAGCACGTGAAGTTCATTTCTTGAAAAGTTTGTGGCTTTTGGAACAAATGACCATTTTTATGAGACTTTTGGTTTGTATTAAATGGACCACTGTTTAATTTTATTGGTTGTGCAGCATCAAGGCTCAACGAGTACATTCACCACTACGAGCCATTAGATTACGACCCCAGCGACGCTCACGAGAGTCACAGCAGAGTGAAGCGATGGACAAGCGGAGATGGTGGAGGTGATCCGTACAACAACGCTTTTGGTTCGTTTGACGAACCGGAAGTGCATGTCAACTTTAGAGCTCATAAGAGACATTTTAAACTGAGACTGAAACGGGACACTGGAGTGTTCAGCCCTAATTTGCAAATTGACGGGGATGCGGTAGCAGCGGCGAGTGGTAGTAATGACCTGGACACTTCTCACATTTACGCTGGAGTCCTCGACGGTGTGCCAGAGAGTGCCGTGTTTGGCTCATTGCGGGACGGTGTGTTCGACGGGAAAATCATCACTCCCAGCGAGACATTCTATGTGGAGCGTTCCCACAAGTTCCCCGTGACAAGTACAAATGCCAGCCTTCATTCTGTGATATACTCGGAGCGCGATGTCCACGACCCTTATCATCAAAATAGAACAGGTACTAAAAGCATAACTTACCTACTCAGCAAAACAAGAACACAACCATAAAAATAAAGTGGGCTTATCTCCTCCATGGACAATTTTATACTGAAAGGGTACATATTGTTTCATTTTCTTTTGTAGGTCATTCAAAAGGTTGTGGGATTACGGATGAGGTTATGGAATGGATGGAGCAAATCCAGAACTCCGCCGTGGAGGATATCGACATGAGACATCCAAAAGCCAAGGCATTTCAATCTCACGCGGAAAGGCTGACTTCCTCCAACTATCCCAATGTTCTTGCCATGGATCAGTTTGACAGGGCTTTTGCGAAGTACACGAAGGAGGCGAACCAAATTAGGAATGGGTCTCTCGGCGGAGACACGTTCTTCGGGGACCCGAGTCGGGTTCGTAGGGCTGCGAGGCCGTCATATGCAAACTCAAAGACGACCTGCACTCTTTCCATTCAGACTGACCCACTCCTCTGGCGTCATATCTCGGAACAGGTATGCTGAGCGAGCGCCTTGAGAATTAGACGAGAATGAGATTGTTATAGATCTGACCACAACAGGAGTTTCGAGAGGAAGACAATTTATTAATTATAATCTTCCGTGTGCTTTTGCAGGAGAGGACAACCGACGAGAATAAAATCAGGGAGGAGATTTTGTCGCTCATTGCTCAGCACGTGAAAGCAGTAAATCATATTTATTCGAACACGCTCTTCGACGGGAAGGATACTTACAAGAATATTAGATTTGAAGTGCAGCGAATCAAGGTACATAAATAAATGTTTCCCGACAAATTGAGTTATCAAATAAATGATAAATCCCTGAATTTTTTGTTCTAAGAGAGAGATTTGTTTTTTTTTATTTGGGCACAGATTGACACTGATCGCACATGTAAGCATGACTATAGAGGGAACGACAAGAATCCATTTTGCGCCCCAAATATTGATGTCAGCAACTTCCTCAACTTGCACTCGCTTCAAGATCATGAGATTTTCTGCCTCGCTTATGTGTTCACCTACAGAGACTTTTCCGGGGGTAAGTTTTCTAATGTTTATGAGTGACTGTGTGCGGATTGAGGTTTGTTTACTTTAGCTAGCATGAAACATAAAACACGTATTAATTCTTGCCATTTTTTTCAACAGGCACTCTCGGTCTTGCCTGGGTTGCATCTGCTTCAGGTACTTCCCCAAAGAAGAAAAGTGTGCCACACACAATTATGGAGACGGAGTGGAGGCACGTGGAGGATTAGCACAAAATTGATTTTGTTAATGCAACTTTTTTTTCTTCGGG
>JAHZNF010002938.1:0-17771 GCA_027744215.1 Troglopedetes dispersus
GCTTTGTCTGTAAAAAATTTGTAGTAATTTGTAGTACTTCCTCTGTCAAATGCACCATTTGACATTTCTGTTTACGTTTTAGCGATTTTACGGCAGTGCGCGAGGTGGACGAATAAATTATTTGTCGTTACATCACTTTTTTCAACTATTTGTGTTCAAACATCTTAGAGCACGATGGTACTTATTGCCGCAGCTATTTGTACTAAAGGAGGAAAAAGTATGTCAACTGTCAACACATTCAGTCTAACCCAAACTTTGGTAATTCAGTCCCTACTAAAATTAATTACTTTTCGAATTTTATTATTGTCCGAACTTGGGCACAAGCATCTAAAGTGTTGCAAAATTATGTTTTTATTTCTCATTATGTCTTTATTTTTTAAATATGTAGTAATCTATTTTACTCTGTGTTTGTTTTGCGAATAAATTTTGCAGGTTCCGGAGTACTGCAAGAGTATGGAAGAGGCTGATATAGCAGATAACTCTTTTAACTTAATTTTTGCCTTTGATGAAATTGTGGCACTGGGCTACAGAGAAAGTGTTAACCTTGCTCAGATCCGTACTTTTGTGGAAATGGATTCACACGAAGAGAAAGTATATCAGGCTGTGCGAAAGGTAAGAAACCAGGTTTTGAAGTACGACAAAAGTTTAGTTAGATACCTTTTCATATTGAGGGTTTTCATACTTGATCTTTCCATGTGCTAACAGAGCCAAGAGCGAGAAGCAATGCAGAAAATGCGTGAGAAAGCCAAAGAACTTCAAAGAC
Organism: Troglopedetes dispersus; assembly: GCA_027744215.1. Lineage (NCBI taxonomy): Eukaryota > Metazoa > Arthropoda > Collembola > Entomobryomorpha > Paronellidae > Troglopedetes > Troglopedetes dispersus. The sequence goes on from JAHZNF010002938.1 coordinate 764, forward strand.
AGAAATTGGAAATGTCCAAGCGCGGAATCAAAGGTGGCACGGGCTCATCATCTTATTCAATGTCGTCCAGCAGTTATAATAGTAATCCAACAGTTATACAAGAGACTAGCTCTGCACCGATAGAACCATCTAGACCATCTTACACCAAGCCATCCGGACCAAGCAAGGCACTGAAGTTAGGAAGTAAGTCTAGGGATGTGGAAAGCTTTGTAGATCAACTCAAATCAGAAGGTGAACGCGTGGTCCCCCTCACGCAGCCTGCAAATAGTGTCAACAATAAATTCACGTCCGCATCCTCTCCACATCAGCAAATTAATGCAGAGAGGTGAGTGCTAAACTTGGGAACCTTTGTGTGCCACAATGAACAGAAGCAAATGCAGTTTTATCTGATTATGTGACAAAAAATCGTTTGCTGGTTCTGCCCGATTGCTAACCATAAATTGTGTGGCAAACATGTGAAGTAGTTTTTGTTAATTTTGCAGCGTTCACATTAAAATCGACGAAAGTGTAACGGTGGTTGCTGGACGAGATGGTGGCTTGCAAAATATGGAGGTGCATGGAACAACAATATTGAGAATACAAGACGAAGGCTCTACCCAGATCAGAATTCTTTTTGAGAATGAAGACTCTCGTGGTATTCAGTTGCAGGTACTACTTTTATGCCTGAATTAGTTCTTACTTGTCAGCTAAAAGCAACAAGCAATAGTTAATTTTTACTTTTCTTCAAATTCAAAATTAAGACTTCGATTAACCATTGCAAGTAAAAATTACCTGTTTCCAGACGCATCCCAATGTAGATAAGGACCTGTTCAGAAACAAGAATCAAATTGGGCTTAAGAACCCACAAAAGCCGTTTCCTGTGAATACTGACGTACCAATTTTGAAGTGGCGCTATCAAACCTCGGATGAGAGTCAACTCCCATTGACAAGTGAGTCAAAAGTTGGAATTTCTTTTCTCAATACCTTTTTCTAAAATTTTGAAACGAAGGAATTAATAATTTGCTTGAATTTTGTCAGTCAATTGTTGGCCAACTGAAAACGGAACTGGAGGATGTGACGTGAATATTGAATATGAATTGCTTGCTGATGATTTGGAACTCCAGGATGTTATCATTACCATTCCAGTGCCGTAAGTTTAAAAGTTATATTACTAATAATTCAATATTAAATTAAGTATCTTTTGATTAGATAGAATTTCCCTTACATAATGTGCATTGATTGCCGTTGTACAGAGGCGGAGGCGGCGGTCCAGTTGTTGGAGAATGTGAAGGTGATTATTTATATGAAGCAAGGAAGCATTGCTTGCTGTGGCAGCTTCCCGTAATCGATTCTTCTAATAAGACCGGAGCAATGGAGTTCACAATTCCTAGTGGAACCGCGTCTCAGTTTTTCCCTGTTCAAGTGTCCTTCCACGCTAATCAACCGTTTGCACGACTATCGGTAAAAAACATTTACGCATTTTTTAAAAATGTAACGCGGTTTGCAAGGCGCATTTTTTCTCACAATTTGATAAAATGGTTTTTAGGTTTCGGATGTCGTTTCGATAGATTCCGGGTCTTCTGTGAAACACTCCGTCGAGACTTTGCTCTCAACAAAAAATTATGAAATAGTCTAATGAAAGCTTTTAAACTCCAGTTATTAATTATATAATAAATAAAATTATTACTACTTTACAAAATGATAGCTACTTTACAATAGTGTTATAATTTATAAAATAGATGATAAAGCAGAAATTAATATTTGGGTGATCACTAATCATTATTTATCAAGAATCAGTACCGAATGCTTGTTTGTGTTTTGTTGTGAATGCCGCTTTCCAAGGGCCACTAAACTATTTGTTTGAGATCTTTTTGAAAATCTGTCTGTATGATCAGTAAAGAAATTAAAAGTATATTTAAGATATTATGCATAAATAGAACAATCGTGAGTTATATAGTTATTCGTATTACGTGTGGAGATGAGGATAGTTAAGCAGGGAAAAATATAGTAATTGTAAGCCTAATTATTCATTCAATTTATTCAATATTATATTTCTTGTAGTAAACATTGGTATTGCATCGTCTGTAAGACATCGGATATGTTAGAATTTATGATTGATGATGTTATGTTGTCTTTATGCGTTTAAAGGAATCCATAGATTAGTGAATAAACTGAAATTGTGAAATTTCAAGATGCCTGCTTTTTGCAATAATTTTTTAAGGTTTTATTAATACGAGTAATACGACGCGACGTTAACGACCTCGACGAGCGTTTATTTCATAGTTTCATTTGCGAAATAGAATACTTTGATTTTACTATAATTCATATTAAATATACATTGTCTAGAATGACTCAAGAATATGTAGTAATCATATAAAACAGCAGCATAAAAATTAAACTCACACTTACTTAGATAATTAACATTAACAGCAAATATTTCCTTTTTAGCTAGGTAATGATGTCTGTATATACATAATTAGTTAAAATTTTGTAAGACAATCCATCACTTGTAGTAAAACTTGTTATCTAGGTTCAATGTTTTAGTTAAATACATAGCTAGCAACTTGAAGTCCACCTGTTATCGTTATGTAAAGAAGTAGAATAATGATTCATGACTTTTATTTACCGGCAGCATGTACCAATTATCTTAACAAGCCATATTAAGTTAGTTCAGTAACTACATTGTAATGTTTCTCTGCACTTATCGTTCTCCACTATAACTATTCGTCTGCTCAATTAAGTCCTCATAAAGGTGTGTCATCACAAAGTACGCAGCGTCCGGAGAATTCCAGTAAGATGTGTGAGATGTAAGTGCTGCAATGTAACTACTACCAGAAAACTGACTTTCCCTTAACACATAATCCACACGATAGTCCAGATCTGCACCAAAAATTGAAAACTCGTAATTAAGTAATTAATAGTCTATACGCAAACATGCACTGCTCAATCTTCAAATTACCATTCGGAATATTCAAAGGCTCCTCATCAACGACTGTTGCGTAATTATCTTTCGGCTGTTGCGCAAGGAAACTGGCATCATCAAGTGGATGCGACATCCCAGTGCCGGAAAGATCTCCCACTCCAGCAGGTACTTCCGATGATTGAGGGGGAGCGGTGCTCGGAGGTTGTTGTCCTGCGAGACCACTTAGACCTCCACCAATGCCTGTTTGATCTAGAAAGCCGGATCCGGGACCCGAGGATCCTTTCCACAGTTTCATGATGTTTCCCCCAAACCAGCCTCCCCAATTCTGTGAGTTACCATCTGTAATTTCATCCAGTACAAAGCTTTGATCATATCTTATCTTATATGTATTGTATGTGTGATTTTCGAATTAGGGATACAAGCAAATCAAAAGGGGCCAAATAAAAAATATATAATATGTAACCTCTGTTGGGAGATGAAGGCATGTTCGGAATCGTTGGAGGTTTTAAAACAGAAGGAAAGGAAGGTTTGCCAATTGGAATAGAAGGGATAGAAGTCGAGGTTTTTTGCTGTGCTTGCGCTGCTGGGTCTCCAGCGGAGTTAGGTAGGACCGAAGTAGGGTTTGTATTGTCAGATGCAGTCTTCGAGACAATTGTCGTGATTCGTTCACGAGGCATGTCTGAGTAGCGAGGTTTGTTGGGAGCATTATAAGAATGAATTGTCAGTGGGGCAATTTTGGCGTAATGGCGATTCAGAAGAGGTTCCAATCTGAAAGAGAAACAATTTTTTTTATTTATGTTATTTTTATGTTCATTCTTATTAGGTTTTATAGTGAAAGTTTGATTAAAAAAATGATTACCTATAAGCAACCGGATCGGATGGGTAAAACACATTATAAATTCGTCTACACAAATGATGAGGAAGTATCTGACTTCTCAGAGCTGGATCGTACGGTTCGCGCCATCTTAGTGCCAAAAATACCGAGAGTGGAGAACCAAGGCAGAAGAAGTGCTCCAGCTAAAACGGATGTTAATGTCAATAAAATGAAGGATCCATTTAATTTAAACAGCTGGTCATGAATTTCAAACAGTTATTAATAAGGCTCACAGTAAATAGAAGTCCCTGTTGTGGGTGCACAACACGACGAGGAATATGATGAAACTGTTGCTGCATCAAGGAAATCTCATCTTCCACGGAGCCACATAAGTAGCCTGTTATAATATCATACATAATCACAGCGCCCAGGGAATGCGCCATTACGGAAACCTTCCCTCCATTTACAGTGAAGTTCGGATTGCGTTTGACAAAGTTCGCGTAGATATCGATTAAGCTCATCTATTAGTGCATTCTGAATCTGTAAATGATCATCAGAATATTTTTGTAAGTTGGTTTAAAATCCCCTGAGTCAAATTGTCTAGTTTTTTTAGTTTGAAAGATTTGGTCACATAAAAGTTCTACTTTTCATTTTCATACCTCAGCTCTGTACAAGGGACTTGTATAGTACATAATATCCATCGCCGTTGAATTCAAAAGCTGCCTCAGCGTGACCAATTTTTGTGGCGTTATCGCTTCAACAATATCCCCATCCAACTTGGCAGCGGACCGCCATTCGACAGGACATAAGTAGCCTGTTATAATATCATACATAATCACAGCGCCCAGGGAATGCGCCATTACGGAAACCTTCCCTCCATTTACAGTGAAGTTCGGATTGCGTTTGACAAAGTTCGCGTAGATTCNATAAAAGTAGTACTAAGACATTCGTATTTTACTTACGCTGAACAGTTGCGGACAATCCTTCCAGTGTCCATTTTCTGCCCAATTCCATGAATGACAAACACAATATGACTAATTTCCGACGGTCTATCCATAATTAAAGCTGGCTTGTAGTATCCTCTACAAATTCTATGGCCCCAGTCTGAAAACCCAAGCTTTTGTCCTACAGATCTCATTAGCTTGTGTGAAGTTGCAGTACTGTACCAAAATATGTCCGTAGGACTTTGCCAGTCAACATGAAACTCATTAAATGAAATGCGGTGAATGGCTGGTGCATTTGTGGTACCCGCTGACACAGCACCCAATTTACTCAGAGGATCTTCAAGCAAATTTCCTGCTTGAGGCTGTGTAGGTTTCGGTTGCGCATGATTAATTATCGATGCCCCACAAAATCTCGACATATGGGTCTCCTCCAACTTCTCCGATTGTTCAACAGGAAGCGGGTCCCACGTACCATCGTAAAACCAAGTGCCTCTGGTAATAACACACGTGTCTCCTGGCCAGTAAGTAGAGAAACAAGTCCAGGAATCCAAGTCCACCTCGTATAATCCCTCTCGCACAACCACCACTTTGTTCAAGTCTGGGTAGTGACCAGGTCCCATTGCGTTTCCATATCCGTTTGATCCGGGGCCACCCAGTAAGGCGGAGGTAGAGTTAGCTTTGTGCAACATTCTCTCTTTTTGAACTCCGGTGACTCCGTTCCCACCCCTACCAAATAAATTTGCCCCCATGCTGTGATTTCTCACTTGCGAAGGGAAACCGGGCCCACCATTATTGAACTCATTATCTACAGTTGTGTCGGGTCCTTTCCCAGGCCACCACTTTTGATTAATCATGTTGGACGTTTGGGAAGTATCCGTCATGTCCTGAGGGTGACCCTGTGGTGGGTAGCTGTTCAATTCACCTTGAGGATATCCTGATGTGTAACTGTTCATTCCACCTTGAGGATGATATCCCTGCTGATGCTGGAATTTGCTGAAATCTGTGGACTCATCATTGGATGACGCAACCGGGTAGTAAGCACTGTGTGAGTACGATGAAATCTGATCTCGAAACACTTCTCTGTATTTACTCTCAATACGAATGGAGTCGTATCCAGTGAAAGGTTTCCACTTCCGATCTTGCTCGTAGCGGTATAACCAGCGTACAAACTCGGGTCGCAGCTCCTTCACCATGGTCTCGTTCCCGTAATAAGCCTGGCTTTCACTGCTCGCTGATTGCTGACGGAGTTCCTCCTCTCCAGCGGCTCCGAAACCAGGACCTCCTGGAGGTCCACTAAACAGATTGCTCCCTTGGTGAGGATTTGGAGGGTTAATTCCTCCTCCTGCTCCCATTCCTCGACCCCCAAAGAATCCTCCGACACCGGGGATGGGATGACCTGAAATTCCGCTGATGCCTCCAGGACCCCCTGACGAGTAATGAGCATTTAAATTAGGTCTGTTTGAAAAATTATCAGTGGGATAACTCAGATTGGAATCATAAGCGGATGCAGAGGAGGGACCATAGCCAGCGTGGGGGGTGCGATACTGCTGATAATAATTATTACTATTATGAAGCGGTGCTGAGGTTGGTCGTTGAGGAGTGTGTGGGTGTGAAGGAGGCGGTGGTGCTGTGGCTGAACGCATGTAATCGTGGTGGTAATCATGACCCAAATTTCGTCCTGCCTGCGGGAGTTGGCGGTGCGGCCGGTGTTGTTGGTAAAGATATTCTGTGTGAGCGGGGTCATTAGTGTGGGGAAGGTACTGGTGCGATACAGGAGCAGAGGACGCCAATCTAGATGTTACCACTGGTCTTGTTGAACTACCAATGTCGATGCCTCTGCCTCGATTATACCAGTCCGCGGTGTTTGTGGTGATGCCAATGTCTTGTGAAATTAAATCATGCTCGGGAAGAAGTGAGGATGAGTGAAAATGGCGATGTTGACTGTTTAAATTTGAACTACCAAGATGGGAATTTAATTGACTTCCTATGTCACTATCATGAAAATAATAGGAATCTTCTGGATCGTGAAATGTGTCGATGTCGTTATGTTCCATGAATGGAAGCTCATCATGAAGATGTCGCAGATGGCTCATTTCCATTTTGTTTTTAAGAATCCCATTGTGCAATCCTGCTGAACCACGACCAATGCCGGATGTGGAGTTTGTGGTCTCGCCGAGACCCATGTCTATCCCAAATTGGTGGTGGTAATGATGCTGAGGATGATGGAGGGATTGTGTAAGGTGCTGTGCTTTTGGGTTCGACACTGCGTGTTTTACAGAAAAAATAGAAGCCGCCAAATAGTTTAAAAGCACGAAGTACAAGGAAGAAGCTCAATTTTATTACTACAAGAAAGCATAAATAATAAAATAATAATACTTGTATTTTTTCTCAAAATAAATATTTTATGACCACAAGATACATTATGTATCGTTGCAAAAAATTTAGATGTAGTACATTAATACATTATTATGAACAGTGAACCTCAGACTAAGAAACTAATTAAGTAATTAGTTATTAAAACTGCATTTTATGAACTACGGACATCTAATATTACATATTATTGAGCATGGAGCACACGAGCAGTTAGCCGAGCAGAGTTGGTAATGGAACGGATAAATCTACGGAATTAATTTGTTCATTAAAAATAATTGCATCTTACCATGATGTGCAGACGACATGTAACTGGAAAGCATGCTAATGTCTGTTGACTCCGTGTTTTGATGACTATGCATCAAGTCCTCACCCGACACACCTCCCATTCAGCCAAATAGTTTAAAAGCACGAAGTACAAGGAAGAAGCTCAATTTTATTACTACAAGAAAGCATAAATAATAAAATAATAATAATTGTATTTTTTCTCAAAATAAATATTTTATGACCACAAGATACATTACGTATCGTTGCAAAAAATTTAGACGTAGTACATTAATATATTATTATGAACAGTGAACCTCAGACTATGTAAGAAACTAATTAATTAATTAGTTATTAAAACTGCATTTTATGAACTACGGACATCTAATATTACATATTATTGAGCATAGAGCACACGAGCAGTTAGCCGAGCAGAGTTGGTAATGGAAAGGATAAGTCTACGGAATTAATTTGTTCATTAAAAATATTTGCATCTTACCATGATGTGCAGACGACATGTAACTGGAAAGCATGCTAATGTCTGTTGACTCCGTGTTTTGATGACTATGCATCAAGTCCTCACCCGACACACCTCCCATTCCACCTCCGAGACTCAGGTCAACACCACCTCCTCCCATTACTGAAGATGTTAGGTCAACCGCCCCACTCCCTCCCATCATCCCCCCACTGAGAACTGACGACTGAAGATGATTAATATCAGCCGGATGTCCACTTGGTAAATACGACATTTTGTGACGTAATTTCTGGTGTTATGTATGTGTTCTGAGTAATTTTTACTAATAGGTTTAATAAAAACAGCCTGGGAATGTAACAAATAAGACGTAGGTGAGGTCTGGGTGATGATGAGTTTTGAGAAGTTGAAAACTAGGCATACATATGTAGTCTACAAGGAAAGGTTGAAGGAAGGGCGAAAGTTGAAAAACTAAAAACAGTGGTTATAAAGTGATTTGCTTTCACATCTATTCTAAAAAATACTTTAGTTCCAAAATGAAATAAGATTTTGTGATAAAGAAGTTGTCTTTTTGAAGACGATATGAATCTCTGTGAGGCATCCCTGCTGCAATACTTATGCAGACAGTTAGGATGCAATTAAAGTCAGAGGCAGTAAATACTTCTACAAATCTTGCTTGTAATCAGGAAAACTCTGCTGTTTGAACTAATTTCTCTCTTTGCCTTTGTGTAAATACGGGTTAAAAATAATAATAATAATAAATGTGCGAAAGTTTTTGTGGAAGCCACTGAATTAAAAAATTCAAATTAATTCCTTCCATTTTAAATTGCTGTCTTATCCCTTGTAACACTTTGAATAAAGACGACTTTCACTCAGGTACACAAGTAGTCGTTATGTTTTCCTTGCGCTCAAGTATTGTGGTAGTCACATGTACTGCCAGCAGTACCACTTTATGCATGATGTATCTCATCCGAAAAAACAGCAGGAGAAAGTGTGCTACACAACGAGAGCATTGAATGATGATGACAAGACACCAAAAAAGAGAAAGTGAACAGCAGGAGAAACAAATACATCTACATGACGTATTATTGGATCGACAAACTCAGCAGCGAACATATCGAAGACAGTGAGAGAGAAAGAGAGGAAAGGGATAGCACGGGAGAAAGCCTTAGGTTCACAACCTCCCACGAAGATCACGACGAATTATCACGACACACCAAACATCCAAATTATGAGGGAAAATCCTACAATTTTGACTTGAGCACCCCTTGAGAAATAATATTAAAGCAGCGCACGCTGTCGCAATCGTAACACTGTACTCTTTTAATAGAGGAAGAGAGGAGAACTTGTTTCTACTTTGAAGAAAAGGAGGTTGACTTATGAGAACAAACATGTGAAAGTTGCTAACATGTTTTTATTTAATTACCCCTCATCACCTCGTGAAAAATTTCTCTCCCTTTTACTTAATTCTTTGCTCTCGCCATCTTCAGTAATGATGATATCATGTGTATTTCCATACACGCAAGGAGGAGCAAGAATTCAATTTCATGAAACATTTCATTTTCAGACCATACATGTACACCTTTTTCTTAATTTTTCAAATAATATCTCCTCGACTTCACATATATCACACTCGAGTACATCATAGGATTTTTATATATACCTACACATAAACGAAAACGACAGCAATGACCTTCCTTTCCTCTTTATACCACTCTCGTTTCACCCATTTCCTCTTTTTATCGGGCACACTTCTAGCACAAGCATCGGTTACCGTAATCCTTTATCGGATGGCTTCAAGTGGCATCAAATGTGTGTAGTGTAATACCTGCACCTTGCGAATTGAAATTCCTAAGAACAGAGAGAAGACATCTCTGGAATTTTTCTTATTATTATTGTAAGGCACCTGCGGTACACAATGGCTAGGGAAAACTAAGTAGCTTGTTTTTTTTTTATTTTCTCCTCTCTTCACAGGATTTTTCCATTCCCACGCCATCATCTTGTTCTTCCAGGAGTTTCAGAGCTCAAATGTTTCATGTTCCCTCTCAAATTGGTTGTGTTGTGTTGACTCCAACTCTGACTCATGCAATATCTGTATTAAGATTGTTGTTGCCAGAAAAAAATCCATAAGATGCACGCCTGCTGCATAAGCACAAAGAGAAAGGTACCCATCGCCCATGTTCCGCTTACATATACATATTCCTTCATTCGTGCATGTCGTTGTGGTTGAGTAGAAGTTGAGGAGAATGTAGTGCAGAAATATTGTCCTTGTTCTGTTTGGATTCTATAAAATTCCATAATGTTGTATAACGCGACTAACATTAATTTGCTTGGATGATATGAATAACGCAATTTCGCCAGAAACGATAACCATTGTAATACTTATAATACTTTGTAGTAAAAGTATAACTAAATGCTTTATAAATGACCATCATCGTTGCAGTAAAATTCCTCATCCCATCCTACCATCGCTAGATATTTTAGTGGCACTTTGAATGCAAAAAATTGTGAAAGGGGTAATGTGTTGGAATCCATTCTTGTTCGATTTTTGTATATGTACATATCGAAACGGAAATTGGAGTATTTTATCACGCAGGTACACAGAAGAGGCACGAGTTAACTTTGTTTTCCTCATAAAAAGCAACTCTATGTTTTTATGGATATCAATCATGAATATTCCTGCTCCCTGAATATATAAATTGTGAGGTAATCTGAACAGGCATGGAGAAAGTGCACGTTGAATTAAACGTTGCAACTTTCCGAAAACTGGCGGAAGCTATCGTTGACGCTGCGAAAATCGGAGGCAGCCGGCATGTGATTTGGAATACTCAGCATAATGTGCATAGGAAAGTGGAAAGAGAAAATTTGCTGAGAAAAATTTGTAACCACTTATTCCACTTACTATTTACATGTGCACATCTAGGCACATGTTTCTAAAAGTGTAATGTTTGGTGTAAGCCAAGACAAGCATTCTTAATCCTTTCTGCAATGTACACATTTACTGTTGTATACACCATGCTAATGGGAGTGGAGGCAAAATTACAAAAGCTAATATGTCTACTGGAAAGCATGGAACAAATCCGAGAAAATGTATACCGTAATAATAGGAAAAATAGACATACAAATTACCTACCATGGCCAAAAACATAAAGCTCTGCGCTCATCTATTATTACACATGCAAACAACAGATTCCCTTCTTCCAAGAACAACCCTGCTTCAAGTTGCATTTCTACCTTTGCCTTACGCAGAAAAAATGCGTTTTCCTTGCAAAAAAAATTTAAGGGAATTGTATTTTTAACGAAAAAGCAAACGAAAGAAACAAGCAAGATAAATTTATTATTAAAGATGCAAATAGGTTTGCATTGTACGTAAAAATGTGCCTAGTTAGATATTTATAATACGTACAACGACAATCCTTTTTTACTACTTAATGTTTCAGTCTTTGCATTTCCGAGATTCAGTCAGAGTTTCGAAATATGTAGTAAATTACATTATGTAGAGCACTGCGGTGCTGGTTTACGCAACAAAGAAAATAACCCATATTTTTATGTTTATGCGATCCAGCCATGAAAAATATGGGGCAATGCATTGCGGACGGGTTGATCTGGGATGGGAAAATATGTTGTAAGATGCATGATCATCTCTTGAGATAACAATAGACCAAAAACTAAAAAATGGGGTCTTATACGCGGATCTTATATTTTGCTAAACTGGCTTTTTTCTTTTAGATTTGTGTCGCCACACTCTAATGTTTTATCATAAATTTACATACATATTTTTTAGTAAAAGTAAGTATTTTATACCAAGCGAAAGATGAACGAATTTAGGTTTTCATTTAAGTAAACTCTTATGTATTTTAGAGTACTTCCTTCTCTCAGCCTGCATCCTTCTGCATCGGACCACCATACTACTTGGAAGGTTTTTTTCAAGGCCTTGGTTGACCTGAAAAGATTTATTTTTATGATCTGACTGACTGAGTTTAAACCAGCTTTCACTCAAATCAGCCAAAAAGACAGTATTAGTAATCCAAGCAAAGGGTTACGCCTTCTTTCGACTAGAATTGGACATTGAATTAGTATTTTAAGTAGTGCATTGCCATTGTATTATAAAGCCAGCATATCCAAACCAATACAGCCTTGTTGATTCTGTAGAAGTTTTACAGATTACTTTATTACTACATCAAGGGTTATGCTTTACCATATTGGATATTGAAGTTTATCATGTACCCCCCCCCTCCACAGGCTCCACATCACTTCTTGTATAAATGCTAATATCCTTGAAGTTCTATATGTACCATATATACAACAAAGACGCCAAAGCACTTTAGTGCACTTTTTGTTTCGGTCCATTTCCCGTCGAATGGTGCCAAAAGGAAAGGAAACAACAGCGTTGAAATAATATTATAAAACGTATTTAAAATATATAGTTTTTCTCTTTTCAAGTCATGGTCTCTCTCCATTGTCATCATGCATGTGAGCCAGCGTGGCTCACATCTTGTGCTCTGCAAACTACCGGGCTATTAAATAAAATAGGCAATATATAGTATAGTACAGGATGGGCTAAACTTCAAAGCTCTCAAAAAGCAAAGAACTTATAGTAATATTCATTTGAGTGGAAATGAACAATCTGATCCTTTTTAAATTTCCTTCCTTCGAAAATCGCTCCACTACTATCGTCCTTGTCATCCTTTTGTGGTGATGAATAGGCGAATGATGATCAATAAAAGTTGAATATGCTATCAGATCAGTACAAGTCTTTATCAACTTTTTAAATATCTTGATCTGTGGAAAATGACATTTGACTGAACACCATTATCAATTATTGCAAAATTGAGGAAATTCCCTCCATCCATTCCATACCGCGTTCTTTGCTTCTTGCATATCTCATGACCAAATACAATTAGATTCGTTCTTCCACGTGGGTCTTGTCCCGTTAAAACTGTTTTTAAAATCATTGTGTTTAACTTGTAAATAACTCGTCTTTTATAAATACATTAAAGGTTTATAAAGACGAGCTATTGACAAGTTCTTGCTCTGGGAGTGTACGAAACAGGATCAAAACCATCTACAAAAAATAATTTGCACCAGCAATGAGTAGTGCAGCATGCTCTCAGCCCATCTCATCTTGTGTGCTCAAGTCCTCCAACAATATGGAGAGCTAGAACCAAGGGAAAATATATGCTCTATCTAAAACCGGTGAGTTTTATTCCACGTTTCTCCTTAGCATGCGTATTACAGTAGATTAAATTATTAAAAACACTCGTTATTCACTGGAACTAAAATTTGCCATTAAACTTAATTTTGAAGGTTAATTTTGAATACATGCTTAAACGACCTGATATAAAAACTACGCGTGGATTGTTTACTTGATGATTTTAATGAACTTCAGGTTTTCTAAACAGACAAATTCAGAGCCAATAATCACAACAAATAAAGGTGAAAAATTCCCGATTTCTTGGTTTTTAACAGACAAATTCAGAAGCAATAATCACGAATGAAGGCAAAAAAAGTAAAGCTGCAACGATAATTTGCTTTCTTTATCACGTCAAGAAAGAAGCGAAACTGTTTCGCACAACAGCAAAACGAACCTGCAAAACTTTTGAAAAAAATAATGGTAAGTGTAACCTATTCGCTCAAAAATCATAGCGTCAGCAACAAGCACCGAAGGTCATATTATATGTATTTGGAAAATCAATGGTCTGCGGTTAATCCACTGTTGAGCGTCATTTCAGAGTTTATATGATTTTTTAAAAATTCACCGATAAGGAAAGCCCACGGTGAAATCACGTGAAAATCTCTCCGTTATGATGCTGTAATCTTGGTTTAAAAACAATGATCCATTTACGACGCCCTAATATGCGAAGTTCCTAATGACCATGAGTTCAGCAGATGCACAGGAAAAACCACACTGTTATTTAGCATTTGGCGTCAATTCAAACAAGCTACTTTCTGCTTCATATGGTTATGTGAAGCTAGCTTGACGTCTTCTTTTCTGCTAAACGACAACTTCAAATCAAGGTGCGGTGATTTTTGAATGTGGATTTGAAAACATGTTGTAAAACTAAGCAACAAACCCAAGAATATTAAGCATCCAGAAATGAGGTTAAACAAAGCAAAAGTATCGAGAAAAATCATTCAAGATAAATTGGTGGAGGATCAAAATTACATATTATACTTTAAATTCAGTTGGTTCAAAGGTTGACTGGGAAGTGACGGCAATCAAGTTAAAACGTGGAGCATCCTCAAGGATCCAATCTCATCTCCATGAAATGATATAGTATGACATTTTAGGCAATCATTCTAGAGTAAATATAAGGTAAGTTTCTTAATTTAGGTAGTAACCTCCGGTTGGGTTTGTGCCGAATTATTTCTCAATAAAGAATAAAGAAAACCATTTTCAAGTCAATCAGGCGGGACTGCTGTGACACATTGGGCAAATCTCAAAATTAATCTCACCAAAAGTGTCATGAAAGCTGAAAAGTAGGAAGTGTGTGATACACATTTATTTAATAATAAAACGTTTAGAATAGAATATTTTGTCCTCCACCACTCATCTTATCCCAAGCCACATCCCAAACTAGCATGATTTTAAAAAATTCTACATCCTTTTGTCCGACACCGTCCATCATTCGCTTGTCTCGCTTGTCAAACTTGTTGTGCCTCCTGTGGAAAATTTTGTCCTGACCATCACGCTGCTGTCTTTGTTCGCTGGTTTTCTTCTACGTATAGTANAAAATTCTACATCCTTTTGTCCGACACCGTCCATCATCCGCTTGTCTCGCTTGTCAAACTTGTTGTGCCTCCTGTGGAAAATTTTGTCCTGACCATCACGCTGCTGTCTTTGTTCGCTGGTTTTCTTCTACGTATAGTACATCCGATAATATGGTAATAGGTAAGAGCTTGACTTTTGCGGATGAGCACATTCTTGTTGATTTCATAATCAATTTGCTCAACGCATGCAAATGCAATCAAGTTTTGCGTTGTTCATTCCCAATGGTTGGAGATTTATTATCATTAAATATATAATACAGCTAATAAAGATTTATTAGCAAAAAAGACCAATGATATTGCGGTTCTTCGACAGAATCACGTGTTGATTCGTACTTTTCTATCATCCTCTTGTCGGTCATAATTTTGCTTTTACAACAGTCAGAGAGCCATTATTATTCCAAGCACACGTTTATTCCAGTGTTATTTAACAAAAAGAGAAATGGTACAGAGTACAGGTTTGCTGCAATCAGGAATACTTGGCTAATCAGCTGGTGAGTATAATAATTAGGTTACGTCAGGTTAAATGTCGGTGACACTCTGAAACTTCACGGATGAGTTTGCCCTCCTAAGCTTATCATTGCACTTCAACACTGCTAATAAGTCTATGAAGGCTTTTACGGATTAGGTAATTAAAAGTTCGTTTTGTCCAGAACAAAACTGACGTAGAAGCTTCGAGCTATTCTTGCCATTTTCATCACAACTGTAACTATTCAAAATGGGGTGCTGCTGGTAATTGGCGTAGATCAAAGATCAATCATGTGCTTTTTTTTGAGAATTTAAAAATCCAGTTAGTTGTGATTATTCAGCTTTTCGTTTGATGGTGACGTAATTACGTATTTTTGAAAGTTACAACTGATTTGGGATCATGTTTAGATGGTTCGATGTAATTATGTGATTAAATTACAAAACGTAATTCCTATACTGCTATGCGTCACTATTAGTTGACAAATTATTTAGTCCCAAGTTTTAATCTGCGGTAAGTGCATGTTTGATCAAAAACCACGCAAGGGCTGTGTTAGTACATAAAACATGATATTAGAATAGGAAAAAGTAGTTTGACTGATATGACTGAATAAAATAAATTCCCAAATTTCGGAATGCCAAATTTTAGCACGCAAGTTAACATCACCACATTAAAAAAACACCTGATTGGAAGCTTTAAAAGAAAGTTGGTTTGTCTGACATAATGCGCCTTCGCCTTCATATCTTGTCATATCTGCACAAGTATTCACTACTTCGACTTGATGTAATAGATAATGATGCCTATTACTTAAGCCTTAAGCCTCGTCACCTTAAGTGCGCTTATGAATATCAATTTAGAAGTACTGTAAAACATGATTGACAAGTGGATCAAAATAATGTCTCAGCCTGATGAAACTCAAAAAGTGATTTTTAAATAATTGTTGTTCCACTTCTATAGCTCTAGTGATCCCAAAATAAACTACACTCTGCAAAGATGGAAAGAAAACTGAAAGAGCTATTTTGCTATTCATCGTGAAAAATATAACAAGATCTCACTACACCCCAAATTCTCGGTACAGTTTGTATGCAATTGCAGCATAGCGTATTGTCGATCTCCGTCTGCCAAATTGTGCTAGCAGAGTACATTTTTAGCAAAACTTTAAATACGGTCACGTCACATATAAACGTCAATGATATAAAATAGCATATTTTATGTGAAAAGTTATCCGAAAACTGAATGTGACTTTGGAAATACCCTAGAAAGAGATCAGTTTGGGGAAATGAAACAAGTCCAAACTGTGTCAAAATTGTTTTTGTTCTTGTCTGCAACTGATGTAACCTAGATTAGATTGTTCAGGAGTCGTGCAGAAAAACAGGAGTTGTGAAGTCGGTAATTTAACCATCATATCACTATAGTCATTATAGCGTCTTGTGTGAGGGATGACTATGGAAGCGGAAAATACATCGACATTAATTAATGCACGCGTTCTATAAAAACAAAACAATTTATTGTAAAGACGATACATTTTCCCGGTGATACATACTAATATGCTTAAATACAGAATGGGCATTAGGTTGGGTCCATAGATAGGTAGTTAAATTTGTCTCCGAGGCTATGGTTTAGTTTGTTGACAAGCCGATGGTATGTTGGCGACCCAAATAATAAAATTCTGATTAATTTGGCAACTGAACTATAACTTCCGCTTCAGTCATCACATCAACGCCATGGAGCAAATCAGTTGGTCCAGTTCAAACATGACTATGAACATGTAATGGCATGCTTAGAACTTCCAAGGGAATTGACGGGCAGGGAAAGGACGTTGATGTTTTTCCACATCCTGTTTATTTTGATTCCTTGGTTTTTCCTCTCAACACATCTAGAAGCTAAGTAGGAATGGAAATGATGAAATTTATAGTTCCAGAAGTGAAAACGGATTGCAGATGAGCGTGACCGATGATGAACGGCCAACCAACCTCACTGCCCAAAGAATCATCCAACACGTCCATTA